>PVIH01002872.1:109859-175743 GCA_004025045.1 Sigmodon hispidus
GGCTTTAATCATAAAGGAGTGTTGGATTTTGTCAAAGGCTTTTTCCGCATCTAAGGATATGATCATGTGGTTTTGTTCCTTTAGTTTGTTTATATGATGGATAACATTTACAGTTTTTCGTATGTTAAACCAGCCCTGCATTTCTGGGATGAAGCCTACTTGGTCGTGGTGGATGATATCTTTTATACATTGTTGTATATCGTTTGCCAAAATTTTGTTGAGAATTTTCGCATCAATATTCGTGAGGGAAATTGGTCTGTAATTCTCCTTCTTTGTTGTGTCTTTGAGTGGCTTGGGTATTAGGGTAATTATGGCCTCATAAAAGGAATTTGGCAATATTCCTTCAGTTTCTACTGTGTGAAATAGTTTGAGGAGTAACGGTAGCAATTCTTCTTTGAATGTCTGGTAGAATTTGGCACTAAAACCATCTGGACCAGGGCTTTTATTTTAGGGGAGGTTTTTAATGACAGCTTCAATTTCCTTAAGGGTTATAGGCCTGTTTAGGTAATTAATCTGATCTTCATTTAATTGAGGTAGAAGGTACCTGTCCAGAAAGATGTCCATTTCTTCTAGGTTTTCCATTTCTGTGGAATACAGATTTTCAAAATATTATCTGATAATTCTCTGTATTTCCTGGGGGTCTGTTGCTATGTCCCCCTTTTCGTCTATGATTTTGTTGATTTGAACACTCTCTCTCTGTTTTTTGATTAGTTTGGCTAAGGGCTTATCTATCTTGTTGACTTTCTCAAAGAACCGACTCTTAGATTCGTTGATTCTTTGTATTGTTCTTTTTGTTTCAATTTATTGATTTCAGCTCTAAGTTTGATAATTTCCTGCCGTCTACTCCTTCTAGGTGAGTTCGCTTCTAATTGTTCTGAGGCTTTCAGCTGCGCTGTTAGGTCTCTAGTGTGGGATTTCTCAAGGTTTTTCATATAGGCATCTAGTGCTATGAATTTTCCTCTTAAGACTGCTTTCATTGTGTCCCACAAGTTTGGATACATTGTGGATTCATTTTCATTAAATTCTAGAAAGACTTTGATTTCTTTCTTAATTTCTTCCTTGACCCAGAGATGATTAAGCTGAGTGATGTTTAGTTTCCATGAGTTGGTAGGCTTTCTTTGGGTTTTGATGCTGTTGAACTCTAACTTTAGGCCCTGGTGATCCGATATGTTACAAGGGATTATTTCTATTTTTTTGTATCTGTTGATATTTACTTTATGACCAATTATGTGGTCAATTTTGGAGAAAGTTCCATGAGGAGCTGAGAAATATATATATTCCTTTGCCTTTGGGTGGAAGCTTCTGTAGATGTCTATTAAATCCATTTGTATCATAACCTCTTTTAGACTCCTTATTTTTCTGTTGAGACTCTGTCTGGTTGACCTATCCAGGGTTGAAAGTGGGGTATTGAAGTCTCCCACTACTAGGGTGTAAGAATTGATGTGGGATTCGAGCTTTAGCAGTATTTTTTTTTTTTTTTACATAAGTAGGTGCCCTTATATTAGGGGCATAAATATTTAAGATTGAAATCTCCTCTTGACCAGTTTTTCCTGTGATGAATAAGTAGTGACCATCTTGGTCCCTTTTAATTGCTTTTAGCTTAAAGTCTACTTTGTTAGATATTAGGATTGCAACCCCCGCTTGTTTCTTAGGACCATTTGACTGGAAAATCTTTTCCCAACCCTTTATTCTAAGCCTGTGTCTGTCTTTGCAGTTGAGGTGTGTTTCTTTTAGGCAACAGAAGGATGGCTTCTGTTGTTGTATCCATCTTGGTATTGTGTAACATTTTATAGGAGAGTTGAGACCATTGATATTAAGGAAAATTAGTGACCATTGATTAATATTTCCTGCATTTTTGGTGGTAACTTGTTTGTATTTCCTTTCTCTGGGGTATTATTCTGTGGAATTATTGATTGTTTGTGATTTTGTGGGTGTATCTCAGGTCCTTAGGTTGGAGTTTTCCCTCTAATACTCTCTGTAGTGTTGGATTGGTAGATAGATATTGTTTCAGTCTGACTTTGTCCTGAAATACCTTGTTTACTCCATCTATGGTGATTGATAATTTTGCAGGTTATAGTATTCTAGTTTGGCAGCCATGCTGTTTTAGCGTCTGTTTAACTTCTGACCAAGCCCTTCTAGCTTTCATCATTTCCATTGAATAGTCAGGCGTTATTCTGATGGGTCTGCCTTTATATGTGAGTTGGCCCTTTTCTTTTGCAGCTCTTAAAATTTTTCCTTTGTTCTGTATGTTTTGTAGCTTGATTATAATGTGGCGAACTGACTATTTTTTTGGGGTCATATCTATTTGGTGTTCTGTAAGCTTCTTGTATCTTTATAGGCATTTCCTTCTTCAGGTTAGGGAAGTTTTCTTCTATGATTTTATTGAAAACATTATCTGTGCCTTTGAGCTGGTATTCTTCTCCTTCTTCTATTCCTAATATTCTCAGGTTAGGTCTTTGCTTCGTGTCCCAGATTTCCTGAACATTTTGAGATATGGCTTTTTTAGTTTTACTATTTTCTTTGACTGACATATCTATTTGAGCTACTGAGTCTTCCACTTCAGAGATTCTATCTTCTATCTCTTGAACTTTGTTTGTTATGCTTCTATCTGTGGTTCCAGCTTTTTTCTTCAGATTTTCTGTTTCCATCTTTGCCTCATTTTGTACCTTTTTTATTGCTTCTATGTCAGCTTTTAGTTCCTGGTATGTTTCTTTCATAGATTTGTTCATCTCTTCCAATTTTTTGTTTGTATTTTCTTCTATTTCTTTAAGGCTATTTTTCATATCTTCTTTGAGAGCTTCGATGATCATCAAAAACAAATTTTTGGTGCTGCTTCCTTCTGTTTCCTCTTCATTGCTCAGTTCAGGTGTTGTATTTGTAGGATCGCCAGTTTCTTCTAGAGTTACCTTGTTGTTCTTTATATTATTATGTAATTTTTTGCACTGACGTTTGCCTATGGCTTCAGTGGTTTACGATTAGGTGGATCCTGTTCAGTTGTGGCACTTGGACTTGTTTGCTTCTTGTCACCACTCTAGGCGGGGTCTGAGTCTGTCCTTCAGGGACCCCAGTCATTATCTGTTCCCTCAGTTGGAGGTGGAGGTGGGTAGCAGTGCAAATTCCCTCAGCAGCAGCTGTGGGTATGGTGACAGGCAGACTTTATCTGTGCCTGCTACAGAGTGCACTGGGACTCACTCTGTAGACAGCACCTGGTGCCGAAAGTGGATCCGGAACCGATGGGAGCTCAACTCTCCCTCCCTGGATGGGATATAGGTGCTTGGGCCTGGTGACCCCTCCTTACCTCTGGGAGGGGTCTGAGTCTGTCCTTCAGGGACCTCTTTTTTATCTGTTTGCTCAGTTGGAGGTGGAAGTGGGTAGCAGTGCAAATTCCCTCAGCAACAGCTGTGGGTATGGTGACAGGCAGACTTTATCTGCACCTGCTTCCACTTCTTTGATATTTAATCATTGGTTTTTGATCTGCTCATTGAAATTTCTGTGTGTAGATATGGATAGTAGCCATTATGTGTTAGCCTTTGTATGGATATTGCCAGTTATGTAGATATCATGCCATTATGTGTTAGTCTTTCTATGGAGGTTATCAGTTGTCCCTGTCTTCTTGGCATGATATGACATTGTCCTAGGACATCCTTCTTAGAATATGAAAAGCCTCCTTTTTCTCAGAAAAGTGAGGAATATGAGAGAGAAATTACTATATAGTTTTCCCCAAACTAGGAGTTGAGCCAACAATGTTCTTTACATTAAATGTACATGGATAGTCCCATTATAGTTGCTATATCTACTATACTCCTTCTTTCATTTTTCCTGTTCACCAGTGCTATTAGCCATCAGGTATAGATCATGGCAACTGTGATAAAGTGTGTGATTTTTACTGTATAAGAGTTATGTGTATGTCAATAATGTGTCTTTGACTATTATGTGGATTAATGGGACTTTGTATTTTAAAGTTCATAACTGTAATATGCAAAGTTTTCTAAGTGTTCTTTACTTTCTAAAAGCCAATGAGAGTGATTAAAATTTTGTCCTATGGACCCTACTTTCTCCTCAGTCTAAGGCCTCTGCCTATCTGAGGGAAAGGGCTGCTGAGCTGAGCAATGAAGGAGCAGGAGTTTTCAGGTAAAGGAGGCATGGCAGCTTCCCACATAAACCAAGAAAAGAAAGGAAATATGCTGACTTGTCTTCATTGTTGATGCTGGCCTTCAAGTCATTTTTGTAGAACCAGAATAAAGGCAAGTTAACGTGAAAGACCCATTAAACTAAGTTGGGATAAAACTGCTCAAAGCCAGGGGACCACCTTTCTCTCATATACAATTGCTGCAGTCCTCAGACTTTAAATTGGATGATGTGTAACAACAAATCAATCACAAGAACTATCAGACAATAGGCATCTACTCTATACCACCATCACTACAAAACTGTAGTAACATGTGGTGCTGTCTCTTTTTCAATACTCTATCAAAACATCTTTATTAGTCAGTGTAGAAGAAATTAATAAACAATCGATTTTTACCATAGAGAACAGTGGGAGACAAAGCAAGACATATTCTTCTAATTGTTATCTTGTCATTGTGATACGTGGGGTTACATCCAATGATTGCCTGCTGGGAATGGCCAACTCAAATGGGGAGTTGATGGTGATATGTACTGGTAATGTGTGGAAAGAGAGTACTGACATCCTTTGGAGTGAGGACGTCTTTACTCAAGGTTTATGCTTGAGATCCTTTTCTCTGGCAACACTAAGCTATGAGAGTTTGACCAAAGTAGAGAATGATTTCTGTGCCCTGAAAGTTCAGGGCTCAGATTCAAAACATATGCTGGCTGTTATGTTTTCAGTTAGAATAGCATAAGTCAGTTATCACCCTGCAAACTCCTCAGAGACACATTTGTAAATCTGTCCTTTAGCATTTCACTTTTCATTGTCATAGTTTTTGCATGGAAGTTTCCAGTTAATTGTAAGTCATAAGTAAGCTGTATAGGGAATTACCTAAGTGAACAATTGATTTTTATTCTGAAAATGTGTGTGCTGTGTTTGCAGATATTTCTGTTTAAATAATTTGCATCTTAGCCTTAACCCTTTATCTGGTAGCACATGACTGGGTTCAGCTTGTCTCTTCTACCACACCTATTTTAATCTGTAGGAACTGTGAATCATTGTCAGTGAAAGCTTTAAAAGTTGGTGGTTTACCTCATAAAAAGAAAGATTTCTCAGTTAAGCATCTGAACTTGAGTTTCCCTTTTTTAAATTTCTTGATAGCAGTGTGTCAAATTTCCAGTGTAGGCTTAGTTCACAAATAAAAGTTTAAAAATTATGGACTATCAAAATTTTAAATACAAATTTTACATGGCCTTATTGTTAGAAATCATATATCATTCAAGCTAATTCTAGGCCATTTTAAATTTTTATAATAAGATAGACAGACGTTAGTTTTATTTGTATTTTATTGATTTGTGTGTTTATGTGTGTTTGTGATGTTTGTGGGAGTACGCACATGTCACAGCATATTTGTGGAGGTCAGAGGGCAGCTCTGTGGAGGAGTTCTCTCTTTCCACCTATTACATAGGATTTCCTCCACCTGCAGCACTGTCATCCTAGCCCTTGTCTTTAGTTTTTTTGTTTAGTTTTGCCTATTATCATAGAAGATGTGGTGGGGAACTGAACCTGACACTGCAGTATTTTTAGTGGCAAAGTTGAATTTTATATAAAACCAAAAGCTTAGACAGATGCTGTTTTTGTGTCCCACCAAGTCTGGTAGACACTTCCCAAATAATTGACTCAGAGGCTTAATATTAATTACAAACTCTTTGGTCTATAGCTTGGGCTTATTTCTAGGTAGCACTTACAACTTAACCCATATCTATTAGTCTATGCATTGCCATGTAGCCAGTGGCTCACTGATACTTTCACATCTTGTTTCTTGGGTGGCTTGCAGTGTCTCTTTGACTCAGCCCTTCTTCTTTTCTGTCTTTAATTTGAATGTCCCACATAATTTTATTCTGCCTGGCTATTGGTCAAAACAGCTTTATTTATAATAAGAGTAACACATATTCACAACATACAGAAAGATCATCCCATAGCACAAAAGTTTTTAGTAGTGATTATTCATTTTACAGATATTTAAGGCATGGCTGTAGGCTTTCCCATACCAACATCCATTACAAAGCACATTTGGGAATTTTGACTTTTCAAATACACAGGTAGTCAAAATATTTATACTTGTTCCATGGTGTTACAGTCACAAAAATATATTGGTATCATTAAGAAATAAAGGCATTGTCACCAGCATTAAGAGTAGCATAAATAGCCTCTAGTTTCCTTAAGGCTGTAATTTACCAACTGAATTGGTTGTGCATGTGATTATCTGTGATGTAATACCCCAGGAAGGATGCTACTGACTGAGGACCACATATTTACAACAGGTTTTGAAAGTTTTTAAAACAAAGATACTAACTTTATATCTTTAAAAAATTTTCTTTGCTTATAAGAGCTGATATCATTTGTGTTTAGGTGACCAAATATTTTAATATTTAATGAAAGATATTGTTTTGTAGCAAAAATTAACATTTCATCAAGCTTCTTTTGTTTATAGAATAAAGTCTCATTTTTTATCCTCGTATCTCCTGTTCCTATTCCATTTCCCCTCCCAACCCCTCCTGGTCAGTCTTCAGCCTCCCTCCTCCCTAGCCCTCATTCCCTCTCTAGTAAGGGCAACAGGTCCCAAGGTGGATTAGCTCAGCATCCACTCCAGGCAAGTCCGATTTCCTCATCCTAATATCAAGACAGGGTTAAGTGTTCCTCTGGAGGTAACGGACTCCAAGGTACCAGTCCATGTACAGAAGCACAGTCTGATGCCTCCCCTTGAAGCTCCACATATTGCCCATGTCAGTGGACAGTTGCCTACTTTGGGGGCCTTAGTTCCTTTTTCAGATGGTTCCCATGTGGCTGTTCTTGATTCAGTGAGTTCCTCAGAGTTCCAGCCAGCCATCACTGGCAGAAGTTTTTCTCAAAGTCCCTATCCTCTTGCTCAAATAGAGTCTCCTTCCCCACTGTCAGATGGACCAGGGACTCAGCCCAGTGCTCAACCATTTATCCCTGCCTTTACTTCTATCCATTGTTGGATGTAGATTCTGTGATGACACTAGGGTGGTTATTTGTTTGATTATGGGAGAAGTCCTGTTTAGGCCACAGCTTTGCTTTTGGTTGGAGACCTAGACAGGGACATCCTGTGAGTTCTTGGAGGTTTCTCTAACAACTGGTCAATAGCAATGCCAGTTAACACTATAGTGATTTGACATATCTTACTTCTGAGTAAAGTAGTACAGGGAATAAATAAGTGCTTATTGAGAGAAGCATTCATATCCAGAGATGATTCCCTGATAGACTATCTATTCCAAAGTGCTCAATTATAAATCCATGCAAATATAAGCAACACTATATCAACTCAGCAGGTTGCATTTATGTATGAACATGTAAATAAATGTGTGTCTAATGATGATAGTTAATAAAATAATAAAGTTTAGAGGGAATTGGATCAGGAAGTTGATAGGAAAAAATAGGATAAATACAGTAATCTATGGAGTTTTTAAAACTAATAAAAATATTTAAATACAATAAAATTATTTTAACTCTCCTAAAAATGCTGATTCCTCAAAACTGTAATATAACCAGAAGCTTTCTTAGTCCTGCCCAGCCCTGTAGCCCCTTATAAAGTAATTCACTCAGAGGCTTAATATTAAATATAAACTATTTGGTATATGGCTTAGGCTGCTACTAGCTATCACTTACATCTTAAATTAACCCATTTCTATGAATTTATGTATTGCCTCATGCCCAGTAGCTTACTGGTATAGTCACATCTTATTCCTTGGGTGGCTGGATCAAGTCTTTCTTGACTCCACCCTTCTTCTCACTATATTTCTTCTTGGAGTGTGTCCCTGACTTTATGCTGCCTTGTCATAGGCTAAAACAGTTTCTTTATTAACCATATATTCACAGCATATAAAAGACCATTTCTTTGAACCACAAACCCATATCCAGAGTGAACTCAGAGGTAAGCAGATTTCAGCTCCTGATCTGCCCAGAGAATTCCTCTTCATAGCTGAAAACACAACTACAGCTCATGCACAGCAGTGAGCCTGTAGACTACAGCTGGGAGGGACCTTCCCCAGTGATCCCTAGAGACACATAGCTGGAAGAAACTCCCATGACCAGGCCCCACTTCCAGGGCAAACTGCATCATCATAGATGGATGCCTTTGAACCATGGACCCAAGTTCAGAGCAGAGTCAGAAATCATGCAGACCCCATGCCCAGAGTAGATAGAAGACACAAAACCACTCTAGCCACAATTGACTAGGAGTGGACTAAGAGTAAACCAAGAAAGCAATGGGCAGACTCCAGTGCAAGAATACATATAGCAATATAAAGAACAACAAGGCAACAGCAGAAGAAACTAGTGGTTCTCCAACACAAAGACCTGAACAGAGCAATGAAGAGAAAACAGAAGTAAACAACATCAAAAACACCTTTTTGAAGATTATAGAAGCCTTAAAGGAGGATATAAAAATTTCTCTTAAAGAAATAGAAAACTACAAAGAAAAAATTAAAAAAGAACAAATTATTGAAAGAAAACAAAAAAAAATCAAGAAAAGAAAAAACATCAAATGAAAGAAACATTTCAGGAACTAAAAATTAAAATAGAAGCAATAATGAAGGGACAAAATGAGGCAAAGATGGAAATAGAAAATCTGAAGTAAAGAATTGGAACTACAGATATAAGCATAACCATCAAAATCCAAGAGATGGAAGAGAGAATCTCTGGAGTGGTAGACTCAGTAGCAGAAATAGATACATTAGTCAAAGGAAACACTAAAACCAAAAAGTCCATAACATAAAATGTTCAGGAAATTTG
This sequence comes from Sigmodon hispidus, assembly GCA_004025045.1. Taxonomy (NCBI): domain Eukaryota; kingdom Metazoa; phylum Chordata; class Mammalia; order Rodentia; family Cricetidae; genus Sigmodon; species Sigmodon hispidus. The sequence goes on from PVIH01002872.1 coordinate 118,783, forward strand.
GGACACCATGAAAAGACCAAACCTGAAAATAATTGCAATAGAAGAAGGAGAATACCAGCTCAAAGGCACAGGTAATGTATTTAATAAAATCATAGAAGAAAATTTTCCCAACCTAAAGAAGGAAATGCCTATAAAGATACAAGAACCTTACAGAACACCAAATAGATTAGACCCCCCCAAATCTGTTTGCCACATAATAATCAAGCCATAAAACATATAGAACAAAGAAAAAAATTTAAGAGATGCAAAAGGGTCAACTTACCTATAAAGGCAGACCATCAAAATAATACCAGACTATTCAATGGAAACAATGAAAGCAAGAAGATCTTAGTTAGAAGTTATACGACTCTAAAAGAGTGTGGTGTCAAACCAGTCCACTATAGCCAGCAAAACTACCAATCCCCATAAAATAAGCAAAATATTTCATGACAAAACCAGATTTAAACAATACCTATACACAAATCTGGCCTTCAAGAAAGGACTAGAGGGAAAACTCCAACCTAAGGATTCCAGATACACCCATGAAACCACAAAAAAATTGATAATCCCACAGAAGAAAAGCTCAAAGAAAGAAAATACACACAAGCAACCACCAAAAAATAACAGCAAATAACAACTAGTGGTCATTAATATCCCTTAATATCAATAGACTCAATTCACCTATAAGAAGACACGCCCTGACATAATGGATACAACAACAGAAACCGTCCTGCTGCTGCATACAAGAAACACACTTCAACTTCAAAGACAGACACAGGCTCAGAGTAAAGAGTTGGGAAAAGATTTTCCAACCAAATGGCCCCAAAGAAGCAAGCTGGTGTTGCTATCCTAATACCTAACAAATTAGACTTCAGACTAAAATCAATCAAAAGAGACAAGGATGGACATTACTTACTGTTGTAGAAAGTTTTCCCAGCCCATTTGGGCCAGGAGGTTTGGAACCAGGCCCATGGCAGCTTTTGTCTCCCAAAGAAATGAATCAGACACTTATATACTTTATACTCTTTGGCCCATGTCTCAAGCACATTACTAGCTAGCTCTTTCATATTAATTAAACCCATTTCTATTAATTTGTCCACCACATGGCTCAGCCCATGGCTCACCTGTATCTCTTACATGTCTGTCTTCTTCAGGGGTCGGATGGAGACTGACTAACTCCACCCTTCTCCTACCTGCCTGTCCTCTGATTCCCCACTCACTTCTACGGTGCTCTACATAGGCCAAACCAGTCCTTTATTTACAGCATACAGAGAACATTTCCACCACATCTCCTCTTTTCTGTCTAATTAAAAAGGAAGCTTTCAATTTCCATGTAGCAAAATTACATACAACAGAATAGCTATCAATCAAAAATTATAGTTACAATATCGAATCTATTTGTAATTAATAAACTTAAAGAAAATATTCTATTATCTACCTTATTCTTGTGAGTCTAAAGTTTCATATCTAATTACTTTTTAAACTAAAGAGAAGTATACCTATAATTATTAAATCTTCAACCACATCAAAGACCACAGAAGGATATAATATTACCCAAATAAACAGGAAGTGCAAGCAATTTCCAAAGTCTACAAAATGACAGAGATGACACCTGTCTGCCTGGACAGTCACCCAAAGTTCCTTTGTAACATTGGGGCATCCATCTTTAGCCTATATGGCCCAAAGTCTCTGGCATACCTTTCAGTGATGCAGAAAAATCTGACATAGTCCATCAGTTGCTTCTCCTTGTGTCCTGAAGAATGCCTGGCAATGTTTTCTGCAAAGCAGGAACCTGAAGGACCATCTTGGTTTGTTTTGCCAAAGTTCAGAGGTCACTTTTCTATGGAATCTGCATGTCCAGTTTACACAGAATCCTATCAAACAGTCAATACCATAACAGTTTCTTGTCCAGTGGCTAACTGTTGCCACAAACTAAGTTCCATATGAAGTTTCTTCAATGCCAATCATTTTCCTGAAATATATTGGTGCTGCCAGGAGCAGACCTTTCTCACTGTGCAGAAAAGTGTAAGTTCTTAAAATAATGTTTATTATCCAAAAGTCACTTACAGAAAAAGGGGGTGTTCAGGAGGGGAGAAAAGGAGGAGAAGCAGTGCGTAGGAGAGATTCCAAATGAGCAGTCCTTTCCAATCATGCTACAGGTCCAGAAGCAAGGGGCCGGGCTCCTGCCTCTTCCGGGCTCTCTCTTCCGGGGGGGGGGCTTTTCTTCCAGCGCTCTTTCCAGTTGACCACGCCCTACACAGCTCCAGTACTTTGATGTAATCAGAGTTTACCTGGGTAGCTTCTGGTTTCCCACTACAACTTACTCATTTCAGGAAAAACTGATCAAGGTGAGATCTCAATCCTGAATATTTATACCCCTAATATAAGGACACATACATACATAAAAGCAACACTACTAAAGCTTAAACTCCACATCAAATGTCACACTCTAATGGTGGGAGACTTCAGTACCCCTTTCACCCTTGAATAGGTTAACCAGACAGAGACTCAACAAAAAATAAGGAATCTAACAGAGGTTATGATGTAAATGGACTTAATAGATATTTACAGAAGCTTCCACCCAAATGCAAAGGAATATACATATTTCTCAGCACCCAATGGAACTTTCTCTAAAATTGACCATGTGATTTGTCATAAAGCAAATATTAATAGATTTAAAAAATGGAAATAATGCCTTGTATCATATCAGACCACCATGGTCTAAAGTTAGAGTTCAACAACATCAAAAATCACTGAAAGCCTACCAACTCATGGAAACTAAACACTCAACTGAACCACCTCTGGGTCAAGAAAGAAGTAAAAGACTTTCTAGGAATTAACGAAAATGAATCTACAATGTACCCAATCATATGGGACACAATGAAAGCAGTCTTAAGAGGAAAATTTATAGCACTAGATGCCTACATGAAAAGACTAGAGAAATCCCACACTAGAGAACTATCAGCACAGCTGAAAGTTCTAGAACAATTAGAAGCAAACTCACCTAGAAGGGAGGAAATAATCAAACTTAGAGCTAAAATCTTGATATTAGGATGAGGAAATCAGACTTGCCTGGAATGGATGCTGAACTATTCCATTTTGGGACTTATTGTCCTTTCTTGGGAGGGGTTGTGTGGATGGGGAGAAGAAAGACTGCCCAGGAGAGAGGGGGAAGAGAGTTTGAACAAGGTGATACATGGACAAAAAAATGAGACTTTATTCTACAAAAATTAAAAATAAGACCATTCCATAGCACTGTAATTTTCTGGAAAAATCTTTTCTAAAGAATAATAAAACAAACATGCCTAATAAATTAAATCAAAAGATGAAACCAGTTAGAATAGCTCAGAGCCAAACAGTGAAACTCTATAATAATCTTTAAACCACAATTTTTAACTTGTGTAAGTCTAGATTGTCTAAATATTTACAGTCTTATAGACAAATTTTCTCTGGAGTACAGTCTTGCATATATAGACACACACAGAAGATTCAGAAAAGTTAATTGATGACTTATAAGTCAACATGTAAGTCATATTCATGAATATCACCTTATGAAAATGCTGTTTATATGTTCTTAACTTAGGCATAGCAAAATTTCAAATATGTTGTAATTTACTCATAGTCCCAATTAAGTAGAAGTTTCTGACTAATAAAAAAAATTAGTGTTGACAACCAAAGTGTAAATAAAAACAAGATTAATGATTTTTTAAAGACTTATTTTTAACTAGTAGTGTGGAGCATGTGTGCTCATGAGTGCAGATATCATAGCAACCAAAGGTATTAGACTCTAGTGGAGATATAGTTAAAGTCAAATATGAGCTATGTAATGTTCTACAGGGAACCAAACTGAAGTCCTTTTCAAGAGCAGCTATATACTCTTTATATATACATATATATATACATACATACATATCAATATATTAATATATATTGATATATTGTTGGTTGATTTTACATCATGTACCCCATCAACCTCAGTTATCAGTCCTCTCAGATTCATACCCACTCTTATGATTTCCCCATTTACAAAAACGTACCTTCATACTGCTCATTTACTTACTGTAGGCCAGACCCTTAAAGACAAGTCTTTTCTCAAGCACACCCCTGCCAGAGGCCATCAATGCAGAACTGAAGGTCTGTGTCATTTAGCTATGTTCTAGCTATGAGCTCTTGTATACAATGACACCTTTTTTCTTTTTTATTTATTATGAATAAAGTCATATTTTTTTCCTTGTATCCCTTTGTTCAAACTCCCTTCCCCTCCCACCCATCCCAGTCACTCTCTCTTCTCCCCATCTCCTCATCTCCTCCCCAGCAAGGGCAGGAGGTCCCAAGATCCCAAGGTTTCAAGGTAGCTTACTTAGTTCAGCATCCACTCCCTGGAAGATCAGCTTTCATCACCCCAACATCAAGACTGGGGTCAGGTGTTCCTCTGGAGGGAATGAGCTCCAAGGTGCAAGTCCAAGGTGCTTCAGATCCCAAGCTGATCAGTGGTTGTGGTTTGCAGCTTTTGCATGCTTTGCTTTTTGTTCAAAGTTCACTAATGAGTGAGTACATCCCCTGCTTATCTTTTTGGGATTGTGATACCTAACTCAGGATATTCTCCAAATCCATTCATTTACCTGAAAATTTTAGAATATAATTTTTTCATACTGCTGCGGAGTACCTCATTGTATAGCTGTACCTCAGCATGTTAATCCATTCCTCAGCTGATGGGCATCTAGGTTGTTTCCAAGTTCTTGCTGTTATGAATAATGCTGCTATGAACATAGTTAAACTAATGCCTTTGGAGTGTGAATGTGCATCTTTAGGGTATATGCCTGAATGGTACTTCTGGGCCCTTTGGGAGATTGATTTCCAGTTTTCTGAGATACCACCATACTGCATCCAAAGTAGCTGAACAAGCTTACACTCCCACCAACAATGGAGGAGTGTTCCCCTTGCTCTGCATCCTCTCCAGCATAGGCTGTCATCTGTGTTTTTTTCTTAGTCAATCTGACAGGTGTAAGGTGGTATCTCAAAGTTGTTTTGATTTGCATTTCTCTGATGCCTAAAGATGTTGAGCACTTTTTCAAATGCCTTTCAGCCATTTGTAAGTCTTCTGCTGAGAATTCCTTTGTAGTTCTGAATCAAATTTTTTAATTGGGTTATTAAGGGTTTTGGGCTCTAGTTTCTTGAATTCTCTATATATTTTAGAGATCAATTCCCTGCCACTTGTGGAGTTGACAGAAATGTTTTCCCATTCTGCAGGCTGTCATTTTGTCTTATTGACTGTGTCCTTGGCTTAGCAAAAGCTTCTCAGTTTCAGGAGGTCCCACTTATTGATTGTTGTTCTTAGTGTTTGTGCTACTGATGTTATATTTAGGAAGTGGTCACCTGTGCCAATGCATTGGAGGATATTTCCTGCTTTCTTTTCTATCAAGTTCAGTGTGGCTGGGTTTATATTGAGGTCTTTGATCCATGTGGATTTGAATTTGTACAAGGTTATAGGTTTGGATCTATTTGCATTTTTCTACACATTACCATCCAGTTATGGCAACTCCATTTGTTGAAGATACTTTCTTCTATTGATTATTTTTGCCTCTGTCAAAAATCAGGTCTTGATAGGTGTGTGGGTGAATGTTAGGGTGTTCAATTGGATTTCATTGATCCACAAGTTTGTTTTTATCGCAGTGCCAAGCTGCTTTTATTACTGTAGCTGTATAGTATGATTTGATGTTGGGGGTGGTGATGTCTCCTGAGATTCTTTCGTTGAGCAAAATACTTTTGACAATCCTGGCTTTTCTGTTATTCCACACGAAATTGATTATTGTTCTTTCAAGGTCTGTAAAACATTGTGTTGGGATTTTAATGGGAATTGCATTGAATCTGTAGATTACATTTGGTAAGATTGCCATTTTCACTGTGGTGATCCTACTTAGGCAGGAACATGAGAGATGTTTTCATTTTTTGATATCCTCTTCAATTTATTTCTTCTGTGATTTAAAAGTTTTTTCACACAGATGTGTTACTCCTTTGGTTATAGTTACACTGAGGTATTTAGTCCTATTTGCAGCTATTATAAAAGGTGATGTTTCCCTTATTTCCTTTTCAGCTTTTTTGTCTTTAGTGTATAGGGGGATTACTGATTTTTTTTTAATTAATGTTGTATCCTGCTACATTGCTGAAGGTGTTTATCAGCTGTAGAAGTTCCCTGGTAGAATTTTGTGAGTCACTTATGTATACAATCACATAATCTGCAAATAGAGATAGATTCGGGTTTTCTTTTCCAATTTGTATCCCCTTAATCCCCTTTAATTCTCTTATTGCTTTTGCTAAAACTTTGAGAACTGTTTTGAATAGATAAGAGGAGACAGCCTTGTCTAGTTCCTGATATTAGTGGGATTGCTTTGTGTTTTTGTCCATTTAGTTTGATGTTAGTCATTGGCTTGTTGTAAAACGCCTTTATCATATTAAGGTATTATCCCTGTATTCCTCATTTCTCCAGGACTTTTATCATAAAGGAGTGTTGGATTTTTGTCAAAGGCTTTTTCAGCATTCAAGAAGATGATCATGTGGATTTTTTCTTTCAGTTTGTTTATATGATGGATGACATTTACAGTTTTTCACATGTTGAGCCATCCATGTATTTCTGGGATGAAGCTGCTTGATTGTGGTGAATGACTTTTTTATATGTTATTGTATTCGATTTGTCATTATTTTGTTCAGAATTTCTTTTTGTTAATTAACTTCTTTTTTCTTTATTTATTGTGTATTTATCAAGAAAAACAGTAAAATGAATTTAAAATGCTGATAAGTTAACAATAACTATAAAGAAGATAAAAATCATAAACATGACTTATCAAGGGTGATAATATAAATAAGATTGCTACATATATATTTACTTTGTGTTCAGCTTTCCCTCTGAATTTCTTTTGCCATCCCTGTATATCCCCATTCAAGGTCCCTTCCCCCTCCTGCCACATCAGGTCATTTTTTCTTCTCCACAACTCCCCATCCCCTCCCTGGGCAGGGAGCAGACAGTCCTATGGTCCCACTGACCCAATAATGCTTAGATCAGTCGTCACTCCTGGCAAATCCAGTTTTGTCCCCCCTCCCTCAAGAGTGAGTCAGGTGTTCCTATAGTTGGAGTGGGATCTGAAGGGTCAGTCCAGGGTGTTTCTGATTTGTTCAGAATTTTTGCATCAGTTTTCAAGAGGACATTTGTTCTGTAATTCTCTTTCTTTGTTGTGTCTTTCAGTGGCTTGGGTATTAGGGTTATTGTGGCCTCATAAAAAGAGTTTAGCAATTTTCTTTCAGTTTCTGCTGTATGGATTATTTGGAGAAGTATTGGTATTAGTTCTTCTTTGAATGTCTAGTAGATCTTAGCATTGAAGCCATTTGGGCCTGGGTTTTTTTTTTTTTTTTTTTTTGGGAGAGTTTTAATGACAGCTTCAGTTTCTTTTGGGGTTATAGGTCTGTTTAGGTTTTTAATCTGATCTTGATTTACTTTTGGTAAATGGTACTTATCCAGAAAACTGTCCATTTCCTCTAGGTTTCCCATTTTTGTGGAGTATAGATTTTCAAAGTATGACTTGATAATTCTCTGGATTTCCTGTATGTCTCGTTTTTCATTTCTGATTTTATTGATTTGGATACTCTCTCTCCTTTTTGGTTAGTTTGGATTAGTGTTTATCTATCTTGTCGACTTTTTCAAAGAACCAACTCTTTGATTCATTGATTCTTTGCATTGTTCTTTTGGTTTCAATTGTGTAGATTTCAGTTCTGTTTGATTATTTCCTGTGGTCTACTTCTAGGTGAGTTTACTTCTAATTGTTCTAAGGCTTTCAGCTGTGCTGATAGTTCTCTAGTGTGGGATTTCTCTAGTCTTTTCATGTAGGCATCTAGTACTATAAATTTTCCTCTTAAGACTGCTTTTATTGTGTCCCATAAGTTTGGGTACGTTGTGGATACATTTTTGTTAATTCCTAGAAAGTCTTTGATTTCTTTCTTAATTTCTTCCTTGACCCAGAGGTGGTTCAGTTGAACAATGTTTGGTTTCCATGAGTTGGTACGCTTTCTGTGATTTTTTTATGTTATTGAACTCTAACTTTAGACCATGGTAATCTGAAATGGTTCAAGGAGTTACACCCATCTTTTTTGTACCTGTTGATTTTTCTTTTTGACCTAGTATGTGTTCAATTTTAAAGACAGTTCCAAGGGTTACTGAGAAATATGTGTATTCCTTTTTGTTTGAGTGGAGGGTTTGGTATATCTACTATTTCCATTTGGGTCATAACTTCTGCTAGATTCCTTATTCGTTTGTCTGGTTGAACTATCCCAGAGTGAATGCCGGGTACTGAAGTCTCCCACTATTTGTATGTTAGGTTTTATAAGAGGTTTAATCTTTAGTAGTGTTTCTTTTATATATGTAGGTGCCATTGTGTTAAAGGCATAGATATTCAGGATTGAAATTTTGTTTTGGTAGATTTTTCCTGAGATGAATAAGTAGTGTCTGTCCTGGTCTCCTTTTATTGATTTTAGTTTAACGTCTATCTTGTTAGATATTAGAATGGCTACACCAGATTGTTTCTCAGGGCCATTTGATTGGAATATCTTTTCCCAGTCCTTTACTCTGAGGCTGTGTCTGTCTTTAAAGCTGAGGTGTGTTTCTTGTATGCAGCAGAAGGATGGTTTCTTTTTTTGTATACATTGTGCTAGGGTGTGTCTTTTCATATGTGAACTGAGTCTTTTCATAAGGGATATTAATGATCTATTCAATATTTCCATCATTTTTGGTAGTAGCTATATTTCCTTTTTTGAGGGGGAATTCCTTTGTGGGGTTATCACTTGTTTGTGGTTTCATGGGTGTTTCAGGTTTCCTTAGGTTTCAGATTTTCCTCTAGGGCTTTCTGTAGGGCCAGATTTGTGGTTATGTATTGTTTAAATCTGATTATGTTGTGAAATATCTTGTTTACTCCATCTATGTTGATTGATATTTTTGTTGGGTACAGTAGTCTGGGTTAGCACCCATGCACTTTTAGTGTCTGTATAATATCTGACCAGGACCTTCTCACTTTCATTATTTTCATTAAATAGTCAGGTGTTATTTCTATGGGTCTGCCTTTATAGGTGATTTGGCCTTTTTTCTTTGCAGTTCTTAGTATTTTTGATTTGTTCTGAAGGTTTAGAGGCTTGATTATTATATGGCAAGCAGACTTATTATGTAAGTCTAGTCTATTTGGTGTTATGTAGGTTTCCTACATCTTCATAGGCATTTCCTTCTTTAGGTTGTGGAAGTTTTCTTCTATGGTTTTGTGTTTTGGGCAGACTGTGTTTAGTGCCAAGCTGTGTGCCCATCTCAGGGCCTGGGTTCAGGTGGGGGAAGTCACTGTTTGACCTCTGACCTCTCAACTGTGTGCCTAGGGACACCTCTGCTCCCCTGCTGCTATTATTTCAGCCATGGTCTTGGAAGACTGTGTTCTGCACTAAAGCTCTTAACTACTAATTCCACTAAGCCATCTCACAGCCCATGAATTCATTACCCATCAATAGATATGTTTCAAGCTCTTTTGCTGTATTTAACTAAATGTTGATAGTTTCTAATATATTTTATTATGTGAATTCAGTCTTATTCAGATTATGAATAGAATTTGATTTCAATTAAATAACTAAAACACATAGTTAAAATAGAGGTTTTATTCTGTTCTCTGTCTTAGTCTCAGTCTCCTGGGTTCTCTTAAATATGTAAGACTATATATATGTTCACTGTGCACAGCACATGCATATTAATTTCAGGCAAATGTTAGATGTTTAGAAAGAGTATTCTTCTTAAAAAAGATAAAACTTAAGCTACCATCTAATTAGACCCAAATTTAAAGCAAATTTTAGATTATTCTAAAAACAATTTGTACTGTAAAAAATTTGTGGAAGCTGCCACCCAGTACAAGATTTTTATTTTCTTTAAAAGTAATGAAAATTTAAAGCAAGAGAAATACTGAACAATAAGCATAGTTCTAATAGATACTTGTATTACTTGTGTTTTTTAGTCATAGTAAAATGATTTTCAATTTGAATAACTAAAGTTACCTGTGTTGCTATAGTTATAGTAAAATGATTTTCAATTTGAATAACTAAAGTAGATTACTTTGTTTTTTGGGGGGAACATGTTTTCATGTAATTCAGTGTCGCGTCAAGCTCATCATGGCCTTGAATTCATGAAGGTCCTGCTTCTACCTCCCAAGTGCTCAGATTAAAGGTGTTTGCCAACATGCTAGGCATTAAAAAATACATTTCTCTGAGTCAGAGAGATTGTTCTGTGAGTAGAGGCACTGTCTTTGAGTTTGATCCCAGAACCCACATGGTAGAAGGGAGAACGTTTTCTTCTTTATAGGTGAGCAATTGCAGAAGCGAATGGTCTAATATGGAAATGAATGTTGAAAGCATTAAATTCTGAGAACCTGCTTTGTAGCAGGCTGAAGCAGAAGGATCATTTGGAACTTGAGTGCAGCACTAGTCTGGTCAGACAGTGAGGCCCTTTTTCAAAAAATATAAGTACAAATAAATAAATAAATGTAAAGAAGTGATTTTTTTAACCAGCCATTTTTCATTTTAGAGTACTCAAGTACTATATTTTTAAATATTGGTGCATAAAAATACAGGATGCAGAAAATTTGCTTGTAATGCAGTAATTTAAAACACTACTGCAATATTTCCAGGCTATGCTTTAGAATTGTATATCGATTTGAAGATGAATTTCTCTATTTTATCTACTATGTCCTTGGGCATTTAGCACAGGAAAAAAGAATGAGAAATATGTTTGTTCACAATGAGTTACATAAGTTACAAAGGTTAGCAGAAGTGAAGAAAGCAGGCAGGACATTTGGAATGGTACCAACTATTGTCTGTGTGTTGTCATTGTCAGTCTGTTACTTAACTAAGGGACTTGAAAGCATAGTGGACTGTGCATACTCTACAATCATCTCTTCTCTGTGTTGTGCTGAACTGAGTTCTTCATGAGACACTTTTATGAAGAAGAAAACCTTACCTTCTGCTTTCTGTTACTCACTTGCAATTGCATCCTATCAGGGTGGGGGAACTGAATTCCTTACCTTGTCATTTAATAAGTTTTTAGTAGATTTAGTAAATATTCAGTAGATAAAAACAGATTAGCAGTGATTGAATGATATAAAGGAAAAGCACCCCAATTAGATATGTATATTTTAGCCTTATGAAATATACTTTTATCAATCTGTTATTCTACTGTGTGTCCCTTGACAGTTCTACTTATCAGTCTTGTGTTGTATTACTAAACAAGTTTTAATTTTATGTGCTTTTGAAATTTATATAAATAGAATTGTGCTATTGTTTCCTTGTATTTATTTTAGTTTATTACTAAATTACTGAGACTTTTTTTGACAAATGTAGGTATAACTCATTTTTCCTTATTGTAGAGTTTATTAAGTAATAATACACTAAAGCTTGTAGTTCACCCTATAATTGATGAGCATCTGGATGGTGCCATAGTTCTAATATCCAAAAGGCCTGTGTACTCAAGGCTTTGTCTCTACAGTGGGTACATCAGGAACTGGTAGAACTTAAGAGATGTGGCCAAGTGGGAGGTCTTCAGGTCACTAGGAGAATTCCTTCAAAGATGATTGTGGTGGGTTTGTGTCCTATTCACTCCTGGTTTTGCTTCCTGGCCCTGAGATGGTATTTGCCATTTGTGCTGCTTTACCACAGGTCCAGGCAGGGCCAGAAGGGAGTCAAGCACACCTTTTCTTTTATAGATCATCTCAGGCATGTTGTAGTTTGAATTGGAAAGCTTACTAAAAACAAATTTTCTTGTTATTCCAAAAGTATTGTTGTGAATATTCTTTTCCTTTTGTTATGTTTGTCAACAAATTTTCCAGGAATGTACTAGGGCAGAAGGGGTTATAAAGCATGAGGTAGGTTCATTTTTTATGCAATGACATGAAGCCAAGCTTTTACTTAAAATCTGGCAACACCAACACTCACTGGTGGCAATACCCTCGTCTCTGAATTTTCTGCAGTGTGGCATGAAATGGAATGCTTCATTTTACTTTTTTGATGGTTGATGAGATTCCCTTTTAGTGAATGTAAGTCAAATTCTATTGAAGGCTTTTTTTGTATCAATGAAAATAATACAGTATAGCCTTTATATCTGCTGTGTTTTATTAATTAATTTTTAACTATGGGAAAGATCCTAGTTGATCATGAAATATTATACTTTCCTTACAACACTGGATTTCTTTGCTAATGCCTTATTTTGGAGCTCTGGTTATGGCAGTCCTTGTTCTTTGTTGTATTGCCCTTGCTGATATGTATGTCAGCATATATATTCCTGGCAGTGAAACCCAAGCCCAGTGAATAGCAGGCAGACATACTGTAAATAAGCTGCGCTATGTCTCCAATCTCCATTGTCAAATATATGTATCCAGGTTCTACTAGGCTCTTAAATGAATTGAGGTTTTAGTATTTTCTATTATTACAATAGCTACATAAAATGACAACAGTGTAACTTTGTAGGATTTGTTAGTTTAGTTTTATCATTTTGTATTCCCTTCGTGTAATAAGTCTGAGATTCAGAGTTCCCTTATCTAGTTATTATAGAATTATTTAAAATTCATGTTTTCTAACACATCAATTTCTAGTTCATTTTAAATATCTCAGACTTTTTCCCACTTACCTATAGTTTTAAGGTTGTTAGTGCATTCTTCTATGAATTTAATCTCCTCAATAGCTGAAATCACATATGCTTATTTGTATATTACTTCCTTAACTAAAATTCCCCAGATTTCTGTCAAGATTATTAATTACATTGTTTCACTACTGGTATTCTCTATTGTTCTTTAATCTTATGATTCATTCTCGTTTACCTTTATATTTCCGATTCTCATTAATACTTCCCTCTTAACTAATTCAGTTATTATTTTCTAATTACTTAGTTGAGTACTTAGCTTATTTTTATCATAATCACTTTTTAATAATGTAATTATGGCAATGCTGCAATTTTCTGACCCTGAACTTCTTAATTGGCCATATAAGTTTTGAAATGTAGTATTCTAAAACTTCCATCATTGCATCTGTGATGATTAACATTGACAGTCAGAGTGACACAGTTTAAAGTTATTGAAGAGACAATAGGAGTCTGAAGGATTTTTAGCTATAGACTATTTGAGGTGCAAAAATTTCCCAAATGTGGGTGGCACCATTCACCGGCTTACTGACTGTGGATGGAATATGACCAGCTGCCTCATGCTCCTGCCACTATGGTGGGCTGTACCTGAAACCAGGAGGTGAAATAATCCCTTCCTTTCTGAAATTTATTTTTCTCCAATTTCCTACAGCAACAAGTGAGTATCCAATATATTTTTGACAAATTAATGATTTGTCAGGGTTGTGATTTATATATATATATTTAAATAATATAAGTTACTTAAAAAGGGTTATTCCCCGTGCATAACCCTACTCATCATTCCTTCTCTTCTGCCAATCTCTCCCAGTCCTCCCTCAGCCTCCCCCACACTCCATTTAGCTATCAATTCTCCAAGGGGGGCAAGGTGTGTCTTTTTAGTCTGGTGTATCCATTTGAGGTAGGGCCGATTCCTTTATTCCTGTTTTAAGGCTGAGTAAGGTGTTCCTCTGTGGGAAATGAGCTCCAAGATGCCAGTTTATCACAGGAACATAGTCTGATTCCACTGCAAGAGGCTCCACAAACTGCCCATACCATTTGATAGTCATGTAACTATGGACGGTTTAGTACCTTTCCCTCAGTGGTTGTTTCTGATTCAGTGAGCTCCAATAGCTCCAGTCAACCATCTCTGTGGGTCTCCTCTCCATGAGCCTAATCCATTTGCTCAAATACACCCTCCTCTCTCTCTCTCCACCTGTACCTGGATCTCAACCTGGTGCCTAGCTACGGATCTCTGCTTCTGCCTTTTTTCCTTGCTAAAAGAAGGTTATATAATGACACTTAGATTGGTCATTCATTTGATTGTATGGGAAGTCCTGGTGAGGCACCCCTTCCATTACTGGTTGTAGTGCTAGCCAGGGACATCCTATGGGTTCTTGGAGGTTGCCCTAGCACTTGGCCTTTTTCCAGCCCAGCAGTGGCTTCCTCTATCAAGATATTCATCCCCTTTTCCCTCCCTCTTTGTTGCTCCTCTTGCTCAACCAACCATCTCTTCTCAAATGATTTATTTCCAACTCTCCTTGGTTACTACCTGGTATGGTCCCAAATTGCTAAGGAGATCTTCCCTATTTTTTTCTTCCTAGGAAAATCCCTAGATGTCTCTCTTAATTTCCTTCTGGTCCCAAGCTGTTTAGGCAGCCAGGATACTCTTTGCTTTTTATCTAAAAACCACTATGAGTGACTCCACCACATGTCTATCTTTCTGGGCCTGTGTTACCCCACAAAAGATGATGCTCTCCAAATCCATCCATTTGCCTGCAAATTTTAGGATGTCATATATATATACCACAATTTGTTAATCCACTTTTTAGGTGAACCATTAGTCTTATTGATGTTATTTACATGTTGTAATTCACTTGGTACAAAAGTCATATGTTGAATAAATTCTAATTCATCTTATTTTTTCTTTTTTTTTTTTGTTATAGAGTCTCAGTTTTTATCCCATCCCCTTCCCACACCTCCCAGTCAATCTCTTTTTTCCCCATCTCCTTGTCTCCTCTCCAGCAAGGGCAGGAGGTCCAAAGGTCCCAAAGTAGCTTAGTTCATCATTGAATCCAGGCAGGCAAATCTGCTTTCCTCACCCTAACATCGAGACTGGGTCAAGTGCTCCTCTGGAGAGAATGGGATGTTTCAGATCCCAAGCTGTTTAGTGATTGTGGTTTGTAGCTTGGGAATGCTTTGCTTTTGGTTTAAAGTCCACTAATGGGTGAATACATCCCCTGCTTATTTTTCTGGGTTTGTGATACCTTGCTCAGGAGGATATTCTCCAAATCCATCCATTTGCCTACAAAATTTAGGATATCATTTTTTTTCTTACCGCTGAGTAATACTCCATTGTGTAGAAGTACCAGTTTGTTAATATATTTTTCAATTGAGGGGCATCTATGTTGCTTCCAGGTTCTTGCTATTATGAATAATGCTGCTATGAACATAGTTGAACTAATGCCACTGGAGGGCAAATGTGCATCTTTAGTGTATATGTCCAGTGGTGGTATTGCTGGGTCCTTGGGGCGATTGATTCCCAGTTTTCTGAGAAACTGCCTGGCTGCATTCCAGAGTGGCTGAACAAGCTTATACTCCCACCAACAATGGAGGCGTGTTCCCCTTGCTCCACAACCTCTCCAACATAGGCTGTCATCTGTGTCTTTATTCTTAGGCATTCTGACAGGTGTAAGGTGGTATCTCAAAGTTGATTTGATTTGCATTTCTCTGATGACTAAAGATGTTGAACACTTTCTCAGCCATTTGTAATTCTTCTGCTAAAAATTCACTTTTTAGTTCTGAACTCCAGTTTTTGATTGAGTTACTCAAGGTTTTGGATTCTAGTTTCATAAGTTCTCTATATATCTTAGAGATCAGCCCTCTGTCACTTGGAGGGTTGGTGAAAATCTTTTCCCATTCTGTAGGCTGTCATTTTGTTCTATTGACAGTGTCCTTGGCTTTACAGAAACTTCTCAGTTTCAGGAGATCCCATTTATTGATTGTTGTTATTAGTGTCTGTGCCACTAGTGTTATATTTAGGAAGTGGTCACCTGTGCCAATGTATTGGAGGATATTTCACACTTTCTTTTCTAGCAAGTTCAGTGTGGCTGGGTTTATGTTGAGGTCTTTGATCCACTTGGATTTGAGTTTTGTGCAGGGTAATAGACTTGGATCTATTTGCATTTTTCTACATACTACCATCCAGCTATACCAACACCATTTGTTAAAGATACTGTCTTTTTTCCATTGAATATTTTGGGCCTCTTTGTCAAAGATTAGGTGTTCCTAGGTTTTTAGTTTAATGTCAGGATCTTCATTTCAACTCCATTGTTCCACAAGTCTGTTTTTATGCCAGTACCAGGCTGTTTTTATTACTGTAGCTCTATAGTGTAGCTTGAAGTTGGGGATGGTTAGGCTTCCTGAGGTTCTTTTGTTGAGCAAAACTGTTTTGGCAATTCTGGCTTTCCTGTTATTCCAAATGAAATTGATTATTGTTCTTTCAAGGTATGTAAAAAATTCGTGTTAGGACTTTGATGAGAATTGCATTGAATCTTTAGATTTTTTTTGGTAGAGTTATCATTTTTAGTATGTTGATCATACCTATCCAGAAACATGGGATATCTTTCCATTTTCTGATATCCTCTACAATTTCTTTCTTCAGTGATTTAAAATTTTTGTCAAATAGATCTATTATTTCTTTGGTTTTAGTTGCTCCAAGGTATTTAATGCTATTTGCAGCTATTTTAAAGATTGATGTTTCCCTTATTTCTTTTTCAGCCCTATTACATTTAGTGTATAGAAGGGCTACTGATTTCTTTGAGTTAATCTTGTATCCTGTTACATTGCTGAAGGAATTTATCAGCTGCAGAAATTCTTTGGTAGAATTTTGTGAGTCACTTATGAATATAAGCATATCATCTGCAAATAGAATAGTTTCACTTCTTCTTTTCCCATTTGTATCCCCTTAATCTCCTTTCATTCTCTTATTGCTCTAGCTAAAACATCAAGAACTATATTGAGTAGACAATGGGAGAGAGGATAGCCTTGTCTAGTTCCTGATTTTAGTGGGATTGCTTTGATTTGTTTCTCCACCTAATTTGAAGTTGGCTGTCAGCTTCTTATAAATTGCCTTTATTATATTTAGATATTTTCCCTTTATTCCTGATATCTCCAGAACTTTTATCATAAAGGAGTGTTGGATTTTGTCAAAGGCTTTTTCAGTGACTAAAGAAATAATCATGTGTTTTTTTCCTTCAGTTTGTTTATATGATAGATGATATTTACAGTTTTTCATATATTGAACCATTCCTGCATTTCTGGAATGAAGCCTACTTGACCGTGGTGGATGATATTTTTTTATCTGTTGTTGTATATGGTTTGCCAAAATTTTGTTGAGAATTTTTGCATCAATATTCATGAAGGAAATTGATGTATAATTCTCTGTCTTTGTTGTGTCTTTGAGTAGCTTGGGTATTAGACTTATTGTGGCCTCATAAAAAGAGTTTGACAATATTCCTTCAGGTCCTACTGTGTGAAACAGTTTGAAAAGTATTTATAGTAGTTCTTCTTTTAAAGTCTGGTAGAATTCTGCACTGAAACCATCTGGACCTGTGCTTTTTTTACTTGAGAGGCTTTTAATGATAGCTTCCTTTGGGGTAATAGGTCTGTTTACGTATTTAATCTAATCTTGATTTAATTTTAGTAAATGATAACTGTCCAAAAAGCTTTCTATTTCTTCTAGGTTTTCCATTTTTGTGGAGTATAGATCTTCAAAGTATGATCTGATAATTCTCTGGATTTCCTGTGGGTCTGTTGTTATGTCCCCCTTTTCATTTCTTATTTTGTTAATTTGGATAATCTCTCTCTGCTTTTTGGTTAGTTTGGATAAGAGTTTATCTATCTTATTAACTTTCTCAAAGAACCAACTCTTTGATTCATTGTTTCTTTGTATTGTTCTTTTTGTTTCAGTTGTATTGATTTGAGCTCTACGTTTGATTATTTCTTGACATCTACTCCTTCTAGGTGAGTTTGCTTCTAATTGTTCTAGGGCTTTCAGCTTTGCTGTTATTTCTGTAGTGTGGGATTTTTCTAGGTTTTTCATATAGGCATCTAGTGCTTTGAATTTTCCTTTTAAGACTGCTTTCATTGTGTCCCACAAATTTGGATGCATTGTTGATTTATTTTCATTAAATTCTAGAAATACTTTGATTTCTATTTTATTTTCTTCCTTGACCCAGAGGTTGTTTAGTTGAGTGATGTTTAGTTTCTATGAGTTGGTAGGCTTTCTGTGATTTTTGATATTGTTGAACTCTAACTTTAGGCTCTGGTGGTCTGATATGATACAAGAGATTATTTTTATTTTTGTATCTATTGATATTTGATTTATGACTGATTATGTGGTCAATTTTAGGGCAAGTTCCATATGGTACTGACAAACATGTGTATTTCTCTGAGTTTGGGTAGAAGCTTCTGTAAACATCTATTAAATCTATTTGTATCATAACCTCTGTTAGACTCCTTATTTTCCATTGAGTCTCTGTGTGGTTGACCTGTCCAAGGGTTAAAGTGGGGTATTGAGGTCTCCCACTATTAGGGTATAAAAACTGATTTGAGCCTTAATAGTGTCTTTTTTTTACACAGATGTGTGCCCTTATATTTTATATATACTTTTGGTGATAGCTTATATGCATTTTCTTTTGGGGGGCTTTTATTCTGTGGGATTATTGATTGTGGTTTCATGGGTGCATCTTGGATCCTTAGGATGGAGTTTTCCCTCTACAGCTTTCTGAAGGGCTGAATTTGTAGATAAGTATTGTTTAAGTCGGAGTTTGTCATGAAATATCTCGTTTACTTCATCTATGGTGATTGATAGTTTTGGTGGGTATAATAGTTCAGGTTGGCAGCCATGGTCTTTTAGTGTCTTTATAAGTAAGTAAGTTGGCCCTTTTCTCTTACAGCTCTTAAAATTTTTTCATTGTTCTGTATGTTTTGTGAATTGATTATTATTTGGTGAGCAGACTTTTTTTGGGGGGGTCACATTTATTTGGTGTGTTGTAAGCTTCTTGTATTTTTATAGGCATTTTCTTCTTTGGGTTGAGAAAGTTTTTTTTCTATGATTTTATTGAATATATTATCTGTGCCGTTGAACTGACATTCTTCTTCTTCTATTCTCTATTATTCTCAGGTTATGTCTTTTCATGGTGTTCTATATTTCCTGAACATTTTGTGTTATGACTTTTTTGGTTTTAGTGTTTTCTTTGACTGATGTATCTTATTTCTGCTATTGAGGATTCTACTCTAGAGATTCTCTCTTCCATCTCTTGGATTCTGTTGGTTATGCGTGTTTCTATAGTTCCAGATCTTTGCCTCAGATTTTCTATTTCCAACTTTACCTCATTTTGTGCCTTTTTTATTGCTTTTATTTCAATTTTAAGTTCCTGGTTTGTTTCTTTCATTTTTTTTTTTTTTTTTGGCTTTCCTTGTTTTTTTCTAAGGGTTTGTTTATCTCTTCATTTTTTTAATATTTTCTTCTATTTCTTAAAGTGAATTTTTTATATCTTTTTTAAGGCTTCTATAATCTTCTTAAAGGTGTTTTTGCTGTTGTTTCCTCTTCATTGCTCTGTTCAGTTTTTTGTGTTGTAGTACCACAGGTTTCTTCTGGTGTTACCTTGTTGTTCTTTATATTGTTATATGTATTCTTGCACTGATATCTGTCCATGGCTTCAGTGGTTCATACTTAGTCTGCTCCTAGTCAGTTGTGGCTGGAGGGCTTGTGTCTCCTGCCTCCTCTGAGCAAGGGGTCTGCATCATCTCTGACTCCTCCCTGGACAGGTGTCTGAGTTTTAAAGGCCTCAGTACTTGTTTGATGATGTAGTTTGCCCTGGAGGTAGGGCCCTGCCATGCAAGGTCCCTTCTTTTAGTGGTTACTAGAGGAGGCCTCTCCCAGCTAAAACCTAGAGCCTGTCTGCTAGCAAGAGTCTGAGATCAGGACCTTGGTTGTGACCCCATCCCAGGAGAGGGATTCTCTGGATGGGCAGCCCATGAGCTGAAATCTACTTACCTCTGATTCCACTCTGGACCTGGGTCTGAGTTTTCTCTCACTGTATTTTAATATTGTAATTTAATTAATATTGTTATTATTCTTGAAACAATACAGATTTATACTATTCATATTTATACATCATTTACATTGAATTAAATAGTATTGTTAGCACAGATATGAGTTAAAGTGTTTGAATGAGCATAGGGTATATGAAATGCTGTACCAGTTGATATGAGTACTTTGATATTCACGGACTTCATATTTGCAAACCTTGCTGGACACTTTTATTTGTATCATATTTTCTCTTTTTCAAAAAGATTATCCTCATTTTTGTATTCTTCTTTATAATTTTCTTTTGAATCTATTGGTTTTCTTTCTTCTGGTGTTGAAATCATATTCTCTATAATATGCTGGCAATCACTTTAATAATTTCAACATGTGTATTTAATAAAACAAGTTCTAAAATTGAACATTTTTACAATCATTTGTGAAATATTTTAATTCACATCACTCTTATGGCCCAGAAGTTTTTGCTGTCCAGATTTTTAATTTACTTTTTTATGTTGCTTTCCTAAATATTTAATGTTTAATGTAGACTTGCTCATGCTGAAGTATTTGTGTCTATTGTTATTCTTTCCTTACCTGAGTTTTATTAGGAGATGATTTACTTTCTGTTGGAGGGTGGAAAATTCTTTAGATGTTCTATAGTAAGGGGTTAGTGGTTACATTAACACATACTTTTAGTTTGAAAGGTAGTTGTATTGGTATATAATTATAAACTGGTAGTTTTTTATATGTATGAGATAGGCACTTTAAAGAGATTATTCTATCATGTGATGCAAGTAGATGAGGCATAAACAGATGTAAGTACATGAAGCAGAATCTAGATATTCAGGATAGAGCATTTGGCAGGTATTCCCTAGTACACAAGAACTCAGATAATATAGAGTTTATTAGGCTATATTATAGAGCAAAAGGTTTGATCCTGAGCCAAACAATGAAATACAGTAAATGTAGGGGTGAATATACCATAGAAAAATGATCAGGGCACAGTGACTTCAATGAAATATTGAGTTGAGCATACTAGATTAGAAAAATGAGTATGTCACACATTGATCTAATGCAGCTAAAACTGGGGATGAAAGGAATTAGAAAGGACTCAAGATTCTCTTTTAGAAAAGTAGAAATTGACAAATAGAGAAAAAACGGATCATATGTCAATCTCCCCCTGTCCTCCTGTCTTTCTGTTTCTCATTATTGCCTTCAGCTTTGGCAGCTCCCTTAAGAAATAAAATTTGTTATGTCAAAGTAAGATTGATTTGTAATACTACCATTGCTTTCTATTATTTTAGCTAAGTATATTAAATAAAATGTTTATTTAATGTATGCTTTACTTATTTTTAATTTTTACAAATGCTTATTCTCTTCATTTTATCAACTAGTTTTGTGGGTTTGTGTGTGTGTGTTGAATAAAGCTTGAACATTCACTAAATATTAATACAAGATAGTTCTACATGGTGAGATATAGAGTTAATTTTAGTCAACATTTGTTTTCTTAATTTTATTATGAACATAAGTCAATGTATACATGATAGGCTACTTTAAAGAAAATTAATGTGGCGAGACTAGTAATTGAATGCATTAACATACTTTTAGATTGAAAATTAAAGACAGAAGATTTTTCTTTACATTTGTTTGTTTTGTTTTGTCCCACAGTGTCTACATAAAACAAATTTCTAAGCTTTTAATGGATGTTTTGCTGGGCATTGCTTTTTTTTTATTGGATGTAGAGTTTCAAGCACAGCTGTGATTGAAAGAGATATTGATTCATGCTCCTGTCCTCAGGGTTTGCCTTCTTCCCATAACTGCCATAGATGTCTACAGCTCTTGTGTCCACTTACAGATGCTTCCCTTGCAATCCTTCCACCTACTTTCCCCTAACTCCTTCAGTAGCTCTTCCATCCTTATTTGACAAAAGTCTTGGAATCTCTAAAATCTGAATCTCAAATATCTTAAATTCTTGTCTGAGCTTAATTTATAGCTAAAGAAAATGTGTCCTGCTGCTGTCTGCAAATTTTTGCATCATCTGCAATTTAAAATGATGAATAAGTGAAACTGAATTGATACAAAGATACATGTTTATAAGAAACTATAAATAAAATTATTTCTAAAACCTCTCAACTGGCTGAAATAGAAAAAAGAATTTAGATTTTAATGTTAAAGCCAAATTTGTTTGTTTGTGTTTGTCTACTTACCAAAGTTCAATAATTGGCAGGTGTTTTCATCTGTAAAGTGAAAATTATATGTCAGAGTAGTATTTCCTTGAGAATTCAGTGTGCTGATATGTGAAATGATTATCTTTATTATTAGTTTTAAACTTACAAAGTCTAAGGTTGAGTTCCTTGGCAAACTGTAAAAACTAAGTGAAAGTAGGTAAATTTTTCTCTTTTATACTTATTTATTTATTTTATTTTTTTTTTTTTTTTTTAAACTTTATTTATTTATTTATTTGCCTTGGTGTTTGCCTGGAACTGGAACTACAGACAGTTGTTAGCTGCCATGTGGGTGCTGGGAATCGAACCCGGGTCCTCTGGAAGAGCAGCCGGTGCTCTTAACCGCTGAGCCATCTCTCCAGCCCCCTACTTATTTATTTTATGCACATGAGTGTTTTACCTTCATTTATGTATGTGCACCATGTGTATGCCTGGTTCTTTGATTGGTCCCTGGAACTGGAGTTATAGTTGGTTCTGAATCACCATATCAGTTCTGGGAACTGAACACAGGTTCTTTACAAGAGCAATACATGCTGTTAAGTATTGAACAATCTCTTTGGCTCCTAGGTAATTTATTTTGATATTTAACTATTTTCAACTTCTACTGCAATGCTGATTTTTTTTAAGGTTTAGGCTAATAACCTACATTCTAATTGAAAATGAATATGCACATGAACTTATGGTTAATTATAATTCTCTTTTGTAGATTGTAGAACCAGGACAAAAACGACTATCTCTCTACTTCAACATTTTTTATAGCAAATTTCCCTCTTTTGTAGAACTCTCAATCAATAACCTTATAAGTACAAAGAAAGATTGTTTACTATAATGATTAAGAATAAAGAGTTAAAGTCAAATGCAGAAATTATATATCTGTTTATACTTTTATGAAATGTGTTACCATGAATTACTCCTAAGTTAGCACTTGTTGACCCTGTCTATAGTGTCTGGTTCTTACATTCTTTCTGTCCACTTTCCCACAATATTCCTTGAGCCTTGGATAGATGATATGGATGTTCCACTTGAGGTTTAACATACAAGCAGCACTTGTTTTCAATACCTTCACTTGCCATGAAAGTCTGCATTAACTGATGTTTAGTGCAAAGAGTAACTTATTTGGTTAAGGCCTAGAATAATATTAGTATATGGATATCTAACAAATATTTAGAAGGCAATTGGACAATAAGTATCCATTTAGATAAGAAAAAGTAAAAGATTCACATTTAGTGTCGATGACTTCCACCAGTCATGAGCCCTTCACCAGATCCACATCATGATTTCCTCTTATGGAATGGGCTTCAGAATCAGTTACAAATCATTTCTTTGCTCCAAAAACAATTATGCCACTATTGCAGCAGTAAGTAAGTTTTGCCTGGTCAATTGGTACTTTGAAAGGTCCAAAGCTAACTTCTCCTGTTCAGTGCTACACAGCAGAAGGAAAGGTACATCTCTTTCAGCATGGCTTCTCTGTGCTCTGCCACCAAGGTGTGAAATATATTCAGCAATCTTGTCTTACTCTCCAGTTTTGGTGGACAACCAAAGATAATGAAGTGTTAATTAGATTTTAGTTTTTACACTCTCCACATTCACTTTAACCACTTATATTTAGAGTCATGCTGCTCTCAACTTTGGTTAGAGAAGCTTATTATTATAGTGAACAGTGATTAATACTGAGATGCAGAACTATTTAGCATGCTGAGAATAGACAGTGTGAGTACTGAGCTTACACTGAGAGGTGACTTATGTATGACCCTTTTCCCCTATGTAGAGAATAAGGAGGAATACTGTGAAATGCTACACTGTGCATGATACACTATTGTACACATGAGCTCACAGCAGCTGTGGATACTGGCATAAGATATGCATATTATGAATTTTGTTTTCATTATTCTTCACAACCACAAACCATTCACAGAGTAAAAGATACTGAAGTGAAGGATGGTTTTATTTCTATGATTATTCACCCTGCAAAAGAGAATTCTCTTTTGCATATAGAGAATACATATAGTATGTAACCATAACTACACATTCCTCTTTAATAATGCTTAAGTGCTCAATGGAGAAGAAATATAATTGATAACCCCAAAGGCACACAGAGGAATTTATTTGTAAAAGTCGATGTGATAGGTAGAGGCTGAAGGTTGACTGGGAAGGATCCAGAGGGGGAAGGAAGTTGGAACAAGAAGATACACAGATAAAAAAGACTTTATTCTATAAAAATAAATAAATTTAAAAAATTAAAAAAGTCTATGTGAATCCATGGTTATTGCTTCACTATTCATAATAGCCAAGATATGGAACCAGTCTAAATCTTCATCAACAGAGAATCAAATTTTATTCTGCCATACAGAAGAATAAAATATTGTCCTTTGCAGAGAAATAGAGAGAATTGGAGCTTGTTATGTCAAGTGGAATAAGCCAGACCTATGAAGACAAACATTACATGTTCCATGTGTAGAATTTAAACATTTTTGCGCACACACACACACACACACACACACACATAGAGTGAAAGAGAGAGAGAGAGAGAGAGAGGTAGAGGAGAAAAATTAGGCAGAAGAAGGATGTCTAACAAACCTTCACTGTATACTTTGAGCTACAGAAGGAACCATCTGTTGTTGAGGAAATTACAATGAAAGGGAGAAGATAAGCCAACACATGAAAAAATATACATTTGTGACCAAGTCTAGGCCTATGTTCAGTTTTCCAATTTCTGTGAACATTCAGGGAACATGTCACTTGTTTATAGGAGACAGTGGAAGACTATCTGAACAAATGTACACTTTTATTTTAAGAATTTTAGGAAAATGTATTAGATTCCAAGTCCATGTGTGTATAATATTGTTGGAATTTGCTGAACTTTTTTTAAGTAACTGGAAATAGTTTTTTCCCTCAAATAATCAAAGCCCTTCTCATCTCCTCCCAGAACCTCCCCACTTTCCTATCTACACAAATCCATGCTCTTTCTTTAGCTCATTAGAAAACAAATGGACTACAACCTACACTTGGACCAGCCTTGTAGCCAGTTGGGCAGCAGTGCGTGGGACCCAGGGCTGGTATCCCTGCATCCTCAGAGAGGTGGAGTACTGTGAAACCCTGAGCCTTGCAGCTTGGAGGCTACCTACTCTGAGCTGTGGAAACCTGTGAAGGAGTATTCAGAGATAGAGGAGGTGTGGAGGGCTCAGGTGAAGGGCAGATGGATGAGTGGACTGAAGAGAGTAAACTTAGCTCAAGAAACCCCATTTTGTATTCTAGTAGCCATTTTGAACTATAGAGATAAAATAGAGTTCAGTTTCACATTCCTGGCAGGGGCTTGCTCAGTTCCAAGAAAGAACAAGCTAAGCACTATCTAAGGACACCTGGATGGTCCAACCCTAAGGTAGTAAAATGGCCACCCCACCTGGGTAGGTCCAGGAATGTTAAGCTGTATAAAGTCCCTAAGCACAAGCCAATCAGCAGCATACTTGCACTTGACCCCAAGTAACTCTGCCTTGTGGTTTTTGCCTATAAAAAGCTTGTCTAATTTGGGGTGCTCAGCTCTTCCTTGCACTACACCAGTGTGGGTGTAGGGAACAAGCTCCCTGCCTGGCTTGTATCATGCTGACAATAAACCTTGTTGTTGAGTTTCAGACATCTCTGCCTCCAATGGTCTTTCAGGGGAATTGTGCTTCAGGCATTACAAGGACATCCACTGGATTGAGATGAACAGACAATTGGCACTTTCTAAGCTGGATAATGGGAGCTTTGCTTGAGAAAGAGCTTATTACAGTTACCCGAAGAGCTGGCAAGGGAGAACCTTTGGAAAGATCTCTAACAGTAGCCTCCCCACATCATCCTATGACTACACATGTTTCTTCCAGGCTTTACTCTGCAGCACAATTGTTTGTGTTTTTGTAGCGCCACTAGGAATTCCATCTATCTTGGGTCTTATAACTCAGCTCCAGGTAACTAAGACCCTGACTTCTACTTTTCTCCTTTGAGCACAAAGAGAGACTAGACATTTTTCTCGTCTTGAAGGCAGAAAAGTGATGTTCTCTGTGGGCATCTCCACTGCCCCCTCACACCCTTTCCCAGGATTGGTTCCATATGTTGCTCTGTCCTCTCTCCAGCATGGCAATACCTGTTACAGCCACAGTTGTTGCACCTTATTTTCCCTGAGTCCTGGCCAATGTCAGCTACTAGCAATAAAGAGGCACTACAAACAAAAAGAAAACAAACAGGCAGTTAAACAAAGAAACCAAAATAGGACAAAACAAACAGGAAAAAAAAAGCCCAAGTTGGGGCAAGGGGACCAAAACAGACAGAAATCTCTCTCCCCCCCCCCCACAAAACACAAAATTAGAAACTATAATATGCAAATAAAATTCCTGTAAGATTATAAAAAAATGCACCGATAAATCATTATTAGACAAAAAAAATCCTCCAAAAATAACACTGAGTTCATTTTGTGTTGGCTATCCACTACTGTGAATGGGGCTTGCCCATTAGTGTTGTTTGTTCTTCTTTGTGAGCAGTTTTCAGTTGGAGATAGCATCTTCATTAGGGAAGGGGGT
Organism: Sigmodon hispidus; assembly: GCA_004025045.1. Classification (NCBI taxonomy): domain Eukaryota; kingdom Metazoa; phylum Chordata; class Mammalia; order Rodentia; family Cricetidae; genus Sigmodon; species Sigmodon hispidus. The sequence goes on from PVIH01002872.1 coordinate 145,306, forward strand.
TTGTGTCCACTTCCTCTCTCAGTGCTAGAACTCCATCTGGCTTATACCTGTGCAGTCTCTGTGCAAAAGAATAGATATCTTTAATGTTTACTGGCAGATAGGAAATTCCTCCTTATGTTCTCAAGCCTGGAACAATGTAGAAACAGGATTATTACTTGTAACATGAATATCTTTTGCTTTCATAATCTTGATAATACCAGATAGCTTTTGACTGAATTGCCTATCAGATGATATAAGTGATAGACAGCTAGAGGTTTCTAGACTTTCCTTTTCTGCATCAATGAGAAAGATGAGGTGTCTGACATCATTTCTAATGCTACTGTAGCTGACCAGAGATGTTGGATTGCTTTGTACATGAACAGTCACCATCAAAGCTATTGTCCTAACTTTGAGGAAGAGTATTTTTTTTTTCCAGTTAACATTTCAAGCTTATCTCCAGTGCTTTCTGTTGGACATCTGTCCTATCCCAGGCATTTCTTTGCCCTAGAACCCTAGTATTTCTAGCTGCCTGAATTTTCTCCAAGAAGCTTTGTCAATAAACTGCCATTCTGAAGGAATTTCCACCTTTAGATAGTTTTCCCCACTTCCAAACAATGAAAAATTAGTTTACCCTAATTTATTAACAAAAATAACAGTGTATTATTATTTTACATCATGCCAAGTGTTTCTAAAGATAAAATAGATATGACTAGTATTGAAACTTTAAACTATGGCCATGTAGGGGTGTTTCTTTGGGCCCTGAGTTGTTGCACCCATATAGTTTTGTTCTCATCATAACAGATGATCTGTGCTGAGGGTTGGGGTGAGCTGAGGGTTGGGTTGAGCCGAGGCTCAGAGAAGGACTTTGTGTGTCCTTATACCTTCACTCTTTTCTGTCTACAGTGTTTAGTTTCCAGATTCATAATAAAGACTAATCTCTTCCTTATAGCAGTAAACTGATCTCTGACCACTTCTCTGGTCTCATCCTAACTTCCTTCCCTAACCAAAGTTATCTTGGCTTCTTCCAGTTTGACAGCCACCCAGATTGGCCTTGTCTTTGAAACTATTGAAGTTATCAATACTGGCATCTTCTACATATTTGGGCTCCTGTGAAAAGCACCCCCTTGCACCAGAGATATCTATATATTGAACCAAACTCCTTTTTACTTCCTGTTTTATTTTTCTTTTTAGCACCCCTGGTTTTTTTGGAATTTTTATGTAATGTTTTCTATCATGAAAACTCTTGAAAGCAAAGACTATACTTTATTGCTGTTACACTTTCAGGACTCAAAAGATATTGATCTTAGAGTAGATGCTCAATAAATATTTGGTAAGAATGTTGATTGAATAATCATAGCAACTGTGTGCTGCATTTAATTGCTGGCTAAGTGAAAAGGAAAAACCTTGAATGGATTGTTTTCCTATTGACCACCTGAGTTTAGCTTATGAAAGACTCGATTGTTATATTCTAAACCCCAGAATATTGAACATGGTCTGCTCTTTCAATATCCTTAGTTCTTTAGTAAAGAAACAAAATAAGATTAACTAAAAATTATGAAGTATTCAGAAACTCTTCTGGGAAGGAGTGTGGGTAAGAGATTATCCTTCCAGGGATGGGGATGTCACTGACAGATTAGCTCATTAGGAAGAAAGGCAAAGGGGACAGAGCCTGCCCAGGAGCTTTTTGTAGTGAGTCCATGTGGCATTCCTGATGTCCTTGACTTCCTGCAAACTAGCAGAGGATAAAATCTGGACCAAGCTTGGTCACAGCAAACAAACACAGATGCAGTAGTGGGAAAAGCAGGGACAGTGGAAGCAAGCCTTGGCTTTGAGGCTCTTGGAACCAACTATGGAAAAAAGCACTACTTCTGTTTGCCATGAGAACAGCAAGTGATCTACCTCCAGAGACCACACCTCTGGGAAAAGACCTTTATTTTGTGAGCTCCAGAACACACAGTTTTCTCTTCTCTGTGATGCTCTGTCTTTTGATTGTAGTGGTGCAGCCTGTGTGTTACTATGGAGATGAAAACAAGAGGAGAAAATGGCAGCTTTGTCTCCACTCTCTCTTGCTTGAATTTGAATTCTCATTTGATTACTGCATCCCATGCATGCCCCCACCTTTGCCATTTTAAAATATCTACTTGCTCTGGAATTCTTGCTTTGTCAATTTCCTAAACATCTTCAATAATTTGTCATATAGATTTGTGCTCAGTGAGTATCATTGCTTGATAAACATTGATAATTTGCTAATATTTCTTTCTCTGGTGACTTATGAGTTGAATGTATTTATATTTTGAAAAATTCTTACTTGCTAAAATATTACCAACTTGTGTCTTTTAAATTTTTTGTCCCTCTATTATATTCTTCTCCTGTTTCTTGGCTTTTTTCACTTTCTTTTACTTATTCTTCTTCTCATCATTTTACTGTTTCTTCTCCCTTTATGAAGCAGGATCTTACTATGTAGTACAAACTAGCCTTGGACTTGAGAGCTTCCTGCCTGAGGCTACCCAGAGCTAGGATTACATGTACCTAAAGGCTGCTCTTCATAATTTTTTTAAATCTAGTGGTTGAGATCACAGGCTTTTGGAACAAATCTCCTGCCCTTCATATTCCCTTGGGTCCTTTCCCTGTCATATCAATGGCTATGTTTTCCCTCTCATCTTCAAAACAGGAAGCAATAAATATGAACACATCCAGCAGAAAACACAAATTGTCATGCAATGAAATATATGTAACTCCTATTATTGTTAGTTACTTAAATAATAAGGCTTAATTCCCTTGTAGGTCACAACGTTTTTAATTTTTTATTTGATATTTACCTCTCTTTCGAAATTTCACCCACACATGTCAAATATTAGATATATTGGTTAATTCTTTAACTATGCATTTCTCTCATGTTTTTGTGCATAGGAAGTTTTTCTCAGTATTTCAAGGGGCACATTTTCACATGCAATCTCTAATTTTTTTGAAGCATAGTATCTTGAATTTGTATTTCCACATCTTAGCTTTAATTTGTATTTTCTGTCACAGTTCCTCAATTTGCTTTGTAGCTTCAGTTTTTTCCTAAAGTAAGGAAAGAAATGCTGAAGAGTTCTGCTAAACAAATTTCTCTTTAAATTTTTTGGTAAGCACTGTGTCACTGGTCAATGATACATCCTTTATATTGCTGAGTGTCTGGGGATTTCTTTCTTTTTTGTGGGAAATTATTAGAGTTTCATGAAAAAATTGTTCTCTTAAAAAACTACCATAACATTTCCATGACTACAAATTATCTCACTTTCTTCCAAATTCCAAACTCAGAGTTTACTCAATCTGTATTCAGATTTAACTCCAGAACCTCATCACTTTGTAGTATTCACCATGCATAGCAGTCATTTTTCCATCACTCTGAGATGTGTACTGCTGTCTCCATTGTTTAACTCCTGGCTTCATCTTGTGTCTTGCTCAGGCTATGCTGAGCTTCAAATAGAAGAATTACAAGAACCACTAGGATCAAGCCACCCAGTGTGATCCTGATAAGATTCTCCACTGTCTGATCTTGAAGAGGTGAGCCTGAATGACTTCAGACATAAAGGTCATACTGCTGTCCAGAATCCATGATCCACACAGGACACATACTTTCCCTGAACAAGACTTGACTCTCTTCACAGTGTTCTGTAGCTGCAATCCTTATTTTGGAGTTCAGACAAGTTAGGTGATGAGCTGGTTTCTAAGAACCATACAAGAAAATAGAATAAAGTGATTAAGAGAATATGCCATTCGTAATTTTCTGAATTCTTTCTCACCATAAGTATGTATTATTCTTATCACAATAGTTTGATGATGATTAAACATTTTTTCCTCTTTCTTTTTTTATTATGAATAAAGTCACATTTTCTATCCAAGTATAAACTTATTTAAGGTCCCTTTCCCCTCCCACCCCACCCAGGCACTCTCTCTTCTCCATATCTCCCTATCTCCTCCACAGCATGGGCAGGAGGTCCCAAGGTCCCAGTATTGCTCAGTTCAGCATCCACTCCTGGCAGATCCAGTTTCCTCCCCTAAATATCAAGACTGAGTCAGGTGTTCCTCTAGAGGAAATGGAATCCACAGTGTCAGTACAAGGTGTTTCAGATCCCAAGCTGTTCAAAGCTTGGACATGCTTTGCTTTTTGCTTTGTTGTTTAGAGTCCACTAATGAGTGAGTACAACCCCTGCTTATGTTTATAAGTTTGAGATACCTTGCTGAGGAGGATATTCTCCAAATCCATCCATTTGCCTGCAAATTTTAGGATATCATTTTTTTCTTACTGCTGAGTAGTACTCCATTGTGTAGATATACTACAGTTTGTTAATCCACTCTTCAGTTGAGGGGCATCTAGATTGTTTCTAGGTTCTTGCTGTTATGAATAATGCTGCTATGAACATAGCTGAGCTAATGCCTTTGGAGCACAAATGTGCATCTTTAAGGTATACACCCAGAAGTGGTATTGATGGATCCTTGGGGAGATTGATTCCCAGTTTTCTGAGAAACCGCCATACTGAATTTCAAAGTGGCTGAACAAGCTTACACTCCCACCAACAATGGAGGAGTGTTCCCCTTGCTCAGCATCCTCTCCAGCATAGACTGTCATCTGTGTCTTTTATCTCAGTCAATCTGACAGGTGTTAGGTGGTATCTCAAAGCTGTTTTGATTTGCATTTCTCTGATGGTTAAAGATGTTGACCACTTTTTCAAGTGCCTTTCAGCCATTTGTAAGTCTTCTGCTGAGAATTCCCTTTTTAGATTTGAACCCCATTTTTTGATAGGGTTATTCAAGGTTTTGGGCTCTAGTTGTTTTGGGCTCTATATCTTAGAGATCAATCCTCTAACACTTGTAGGGTTGGTGAAAATCTTTTCCCATTCTGTAGGCTGGCATTTTGTCCTATTGACAGTGTCCTTGGCTTTGCAGAAGCTTCTCAGTTTCAGGAGGTCCCACTTATTGATTGTTGTTATTAGTGTTTGTGCCACTAGTGTTATATTTAGAAAGTGGTCACCTGTGCCAATGTATTGGAGGGTATTTCCCACTTTCTTTTCTATCAAGTTCAGAGTGGCTGGCTTTATATTGAGGTCTTTGATCCACTTGGATTTGAGTTTTGTGCAGGGTGACAGGCTTGCATTTTTCTACACACTACCAACCAGCTATGCCAACTATCTTTTTTCCATTGAATATTTTGGGCCTCTTTGTTGAAGATCAGTTGTTCATAGGATTTTGGGTTAATGCTAGGATCTTCAGTTACATTCCATTGATCCACAAGTCTGTTTTTATGCTAGTACCAGGCTGTTTTTATTACTGTACCTCTGTAGTGTAACTTAAAGTCCGGGATGGTGATGCCTCTTGAGGTTCTTTTGTTGAGCAAAATTGTTTTGGCAATCCTGGCTTTCCTGTTATTCCAAATAAAGTTGAGTATTGGTCTTTCAAGGTCTGTAAAATATTGTGTTGGGATTTTGATGGTAAGTACATTGCATCTGTAGATTGCTTTTTTGTAGAGTTGTCATTTTTACTATGTTGATCCTACGTATCCAGGAACATGGCAGAGCTTTCCATTTTCTGATATCCTCTTCAATTTCTTTCTTCAGTGATTTAAAATTTTTGTCAATTAGATCTGTTACTTCTTTGGTTATAGTTACTCCAAGGTATTTAATGCTATTTGCAGCTATTATAAAGTTGATGTTTCCCTTATTTCTTTTTCACCCCTTTTATCTTTAGTGTATAGAAAGGCTACTGATTTTTTTCAGATAATCTTGTATCCTGTTACATTGCTTAAGGTGTTTATCAGCTATGCCAGTTCCCTGGTAGAATTTTGTGGGTCATTTATGTATGCAATCATATCAGCTGCAAATAGAAATAGTTTTACTTCTTTTTCAATTTGAATCCCCTTAATCTCCTTTTGTTCTCTTATTGCTTTAGCTAAAACTTCGAGAACTCTATTGAATAGATAAGAGGAGAGAGGACATCCTTGTCTATTTCCTAATTTTAGTGGGATTTTGCTTTGAGTTTTTCTCCATTAAATTTGATGTTGGCTGTCGGATTCTTGTAAATAGCCTTTATTATATTGAGATATTTTCCCTGTATTCCTGATCCTTCAAGAGCTTTTATCATAAAAGAGTATTGGATTTTGTCAAAGGCTTTTCCAGCATCTAAGGATATGATCATGTGACTTTTTTCTTTTAGTTTGTTTATGTTATGGATGATGTTTATGGATTTTGTATGTTGCACCATCCCTGCATTTCTGGGATGAAGCCTACTTGGTCATGGTGAATGAAATTTTTTATATATTGTTTTATACAGTTTGTCAAAATTATGTTGAGAATTTTAGCATCAATATTCATGAGGGAAATTGGTCTGTAATTCTCCTTCTTTGTTGTGTCTTTGAGTGGCTTGGGTATTAGGATAATTACGTCCTCATAAAAGAAATTTGGCAATATTTCATCAGTTTCTACTGTGTGAAGTATTTTGAGGAGTAATAGTAGTAATTCTTCTTTGAATGTCTGGTAGAATTCTGCACTGAAACCATCTGGACCTGGGCTTTTTTTACTTGGGAGGCTTTTAATGAGAGCTTTAATGTTCTTAAGTGTTATAAATCTGTTTAGGTAATTAATCTGGTCTTCATTTAATTTTGGCAAATTGTACCTGTCCAAAAGATTGTCCATTTATTCTAGGTTTCCCATTTTTGTGGAATATAGATTTTTGAAGTATGATCTGATAATTCTCTGGATTTCATTGGGGTCTGCTCTTATGTCTTCCTTTTCATTTTTGATTTTGTTGATTTGGATACCCTCTCTCTGCTTTTTGATTAGTTTGGCTAAGAGCTTATCTATCTTGTTGACTTTCTCAAATAACCTACTCTTTGATTCAATGATTCTTTTTATTGTTCTTTTTGTTTCAATTGTATTGATTTCAGCTCTAAGCTTGATTATTTCCTACCATCTACTCCTTCTAGGTGAGTTTGATTCTAATTGTTCTAAGGCTTTCAGCTGTGCTGACAGTTCTCTAGTGTGAGATTTCTCTAGGTTTTTCATATAGGCATCTATTGCTATGAATTTATTCCTGAAGACTGATTTCATTGTGTCCCACAAGTTTGGGTTCATTGTGGATTCATTTTCATTAAATTCTAGGAAAACTTTGATTTCTTATTTTCTTCCTTGACCCAGAGGTTGTTCAGTTGAGTGATGTTTAGTTTCCACGAGATGGTAGGCTTTATGTGATTTTTGATGTTGCTGAACTCTAACTTTAGGCCCTGGTGGTCCAATGTGTTACAAGGGATTATTTTCATTTTTTTTGTATGTCTTGGTATTTGCTTTATGAACAATTATGTGGTCAATTTTAGAGAAAGTTCCATGAGGAGTTGAGAAATGTATATATTCCTTTGCATTTGGGTGGAAGCTTCTGTAAATATCTATTAAATCCATTTGCATCATAACCTCTCTTAGACTCCATATTTCTCTGTTGAGTCTCTGTCTGGTTGATGTATGCAGGGTTAAAATGTGTCATTGAAGTCTCCCACTATTAGGGTGTGAGAATTGATATGAGATTTGAACTTTAGCAGTGTTTCTTTTACATAGGTAGGTGCCCTTATATTAGGGGCATAAATATTCAGGATTGAAATCTCTTCTTGACCAATTTTTCCTGCGAAGAATAACTAATAGCCATTTTGGTCCCTTTTAATTGCTTTTAGCTTCGTTAGACATTAGGATGGCAGCACCAGCTTGTTTCTTTGGACCATTTGACTGGAAAATCTTTTTCCAACCCATTACTCTGAGCCTGTGTCTGTCTTTGTGGTTGAGGTGTGATTCTTGTATGCAGCAGAAGGATGGCTTCTGTTTTTGTATCCATCTTGTTAGTGTGTGTCTTTTTATAGGTGAATTAAGTCCATTGATATTAGGGGATATTACTGACCACTGATTGATATTTCCTGCTATTTTGGTGTTAGCTTGTATGTGTTTCCTTTCTCTGGGCTATTCTTCTGTGGGATTATTGATAGAGTGTGATTTCATGGGTGTATCTCAGATCTTTAGGTTGGAGTTTTCCCTTTAATGCTTTCTATAGTGCTAGATTGGTAGGTAGGTAGGTATTCTTTCAGTCTGACTTTGTCATAAAATATCTTGTTTACTCCATCTATGGTGATTGATAATTTTGCTGGTTATAGTAGTTTAGGTTGGCAGCCATGTTCTTTTAGTGTCTGTATAACTTCTGACCAAGCCCTTCTTGCTTTCATCATTTCCATTGAATAGTCAGGAGTTATTCTGATGGGTCTGCGTTTATAAGTAAGTTGGTCCTTTTCTTTTGCAGCTCTTAAAATTTTTTCTTTGTTCTGTATGTTTTGTGGCTTGATTATTATGTGGCAAGCTGACTTTTTTGGGAGGTCATATCTATTTGGTGTTCTGTAAGCTTCTTGTATTTTTATAGGCATTTCCTTCTTTAAATTTGGAAAGTTTTCTTCTATGATTTTATTGAAAACATTATCTGTGCCTTTGAGCTAGTATTCTTCTCCTTCTTCTATTCCTATTATTGTCAGGTTATGCATTTTCATGGTGTCCCAGATTTCCTCAACATTTTGTGTTATGGATTTTTTGGTTTTAGTATTTTCTTTGACTGATGTATCTATTTCCACTACTGAGTCTTCCACTTCAGAGATTCTCTCTTTTATATCTTTGATTCCATTGGTTATACTTGTATCTGTAGTTCCAGATCTTTGCTTCAGATTTTCTATTTCCATCTTTGTCTCACTTTGTGTCTTTTTTTTATTGGTTCTATTTCATTTTTTAGTTCCTGCAATGTTTCTTTCATTTTTTGGTTTGCCTTTTCTTGGTTTTATTTCAAGGATTTGTTCATCTCTTCCAATTTTTTGTTTATATTTTCTTCTATTTCCTTAAGGGGATTTTTTTTATATCTTCTTTGAAGGCTTCAATGAAGACATAAAGTTGTTTCCTCTTCATTTCTCTTTTCAGGTCTTGTAGTTGTAGAACCACCAGTTTCTTCTGGAGTTGCCTTGTTGTTCTTTATATTATTATATGTATTTTTGCACTGGCATCTGCCCATGGCTTCAGTGGTTCATGATTAGTCCACTCATAGTCAGTTGTGGCAAGAGGGCTTGTGTGTCTCCTGTCTCTTCTGAGCAAGGAGTATGCTCAATCTTTTACTCTGCTCTGGACAGGGGTCTGAAATTCAAAGCCTCAGTCCTCTGCTGATGCTGTTGGAGGCAGGACTGGCTGTGCAAGGTTCCCCCTTTTAGGTGTGGCTGGTGGAGCCCCTCACAGCCAAACCCTAGTCCTGTCTACTAAGATGAGTCTGGAATCAGGCACTACAGATTGACCCTGGTCCAGGAACATAACTTTCCAACTTTCTGAACCGTGTCTGGGGATTTCTATTGCTGTGACAAAACATCATGATCAACGCAACTTTGGCAGGAAATTTTATTTGGATTATACTTTCATATTGCTGTTCATCATCTAATAAAGTCACAGGCAGGACAAGAACATGGAGGCAGGAGCTCCCATGGCCTGCTTAAGATCACCAGCCCAGGGATGGCACCACCAATAAAAGGCTGGATCCTCCACCTCATCAATCACTGAATAAGAAAATGCCTCACAGATGGATCTTATGAAGGCATTTTCTCAGTTGACGTTCCCTCCTGTCAGGTAACTCTAGCTTGTGTCAAGTTTTAGCTTGGCATAAAACTAGCTAGGATGCTGAGCAACATCAAATGAATATACCTCATCTACCTTTTTTATTCTTTAATCCAAATATCTAATAGTAGATATTTGGACTGTTTTGGGATACTAGCTACTAATAATGTTGTTATGAGAACCAATCCATAACTTATAGAAAGTTACTATTTCTCTTGAAAATGAACCTATAAATGGAATTGTGGGCTTTATGGTCATTCTGTGCATAATTTTTAAGCTAACAAACTGCTTTACAAAGTGCATCTGTCACTTTAATCTCTGTAGGCAGGTCATGTCTGAGATCCAGTTTGTACTTTCTTTCTAATCTTTGCTATTTTTGACCTTGTTAGAGATTTCTTAGAGGCTCTGAAGTCATATATCACAATGGCTTTAGTTTTACATGTATATTTTAAAACTAGCAAATCTTCAAGTAAATTATTAATTATTAATCCTCACTGGCTCTCTGGATTCCCAAACATTAATTTATTGTTTTCTGTTGTATTAACATCAAATGTGGCCTTGACTTAGTCAGTCATTCTGTGACTCACTCATGGAGCAGTGGTTAAGTGACTGCTATAGACTAGGAGAAGAGGAAGAATTAAAATGATTTCTGCCCTCAAGGACTTGAGAAAACATGAACCACAGAGTAAGTTATTAACAATGAACAATTATAGAATATTATTTGTGTTTGATCCCTTCAATCCTGCCACCTCAAGGCCTTCCAACTGCCATCTTTCATACATGCTTCAGGTTGATTTCTACTGGGAAGAAAATTAGTCTGGGGGAGACAGGTGCTGTCCCTCTGCAAACATCCACAAACTCTTTACATTTTACTCTACTTTCATCCATTATCAAACCTATTATCTAGTTCAGAATTTGATATGCTGGAAACATATCTAGTTTCTGCTCTTGCATTTTAGAGTAGAAAGATCAGGTACTCTTTTCATTAGCAGCCCATCCAAGGATACCATACAGGCCATTCCCTCAGCAGATTTGATCTCATTACCGTGTGTTTTTCATTAGGAGGAAACAGGATGAACAAGTCTGGGGATTCTGAGGTTCTAAAGGTAATGACATTTACAAGCAATGTATGACAAGTAAAAAATAAAAATTCCTCAAGTTTTTCTCCAGTGGCCATGTGATTTCTGTGGTCATTTATTCTTTCTTCTGCAGATGCTACCAGCACTCTCTCCTTTTCCTACCTCCAAGAGTGACTGATTTCTGCATCATTCATCCATGACTTTAAAACATAAACACAAAGAAGTTTCATTAATCAATGGCCGGTTCTCTGATCCTTAGGTAGGAGTTACATCAGTCATTTTGGGGAGATGAGACATAGTTATTTTTCTAGTTACTGTCACAGAATGTCTGGTGTAAACAACTTGTGGAAAAATGTTTGTCTTGTAGTTTCTGATGAGTCACTTCATCTTGGGGGAGTGTGGCTGGCAGTAAATTACCCTTCACATTTTAATGCTATGGTCTCATAAAATAGGAGAGTACTCTCACTTTGATGCCTTTCTTCTTTTTCTACTTCTGATCCATGTGGACTCTCCAATCCAGTTGATTTGGTATGGAAATGCCCTTACAGACACACCCATAAGTGTGCTGTATCAATATGCTAGGATAGTCTAAGTTACGTTGCCAATGAGATTAACTGTGACTGATTTTCATGTATCTTATTAAATATTTTTATGTCAAAAATTACAAACTGTTCCATGGTTCAGAAGCACTGAGCTCAGTGATTTGACATAGAAAAGAAACTAATAGCCTGAAGAATTTATATAACACATCTAAAGCATTCTTGACTAAATTGGTCAAATGTATCAGAGTATAATATATGTACATGTAAAGATTTGGTGAAACATACTGTAATGTAATTTGTTTGTTAATTCTGCAAGTTTACAAGACACTTATGTGTTTGGAGTAATCTGTGAGGCAATATGCTAGTTTTAGTAGATACACAGACAAGAAAAATATTATCCTCATTGGAGAGGCAGACCTACAACAAAGAGTTATAAACATCTTTTTCTCCCCTTCTTCCCCACTTACCAACCTACATATCTATCTAGAAAAGTCTTGATCATCAGAACAAGAATGAAGAAGTTCTATGAGATTTCAAAGGATACAGTTTTGGACTGTGTTTAAACACTGTTCTGTGGTCCATAGTACGACTGTAACTGTATTATTTAAAATGAGAACTAAGCCGCCTTGGGACCTTGGGATCTCCTGCCCTTGCTGAGGAGGAGATAATGAGATGGGGAGAAGAGAGGGTGACTAGGAGGAATGGGAGGGGGAAGTGAGTTTGAACAAGGGGATACATAGATAAAAAAATGACTTTATTCATAATTAAAAAATCCTTAAAAATAGAACATTGTTATTTTTGGTTGTGAGCCTAGCTTTTGATAGCTGAGCCATCTCTCCAGCCCAAAGCCAATGTGGGGTTGGAAAGAGACCTGGTGCTAGGAAAACCTCCAAACACTCACAGGATGTCCCTGCCTAAATCTTCAACCAATAGTGAAGATGTTGCCTAAACAGGAACTCTCCTATAATCAAAGGAATAACCACCCTAAGTGCCATCACACAACATCCAACAATGAATAGAGGTAGAGGCAGGGATACATGGCTGAGCACTGGGCAGAGTCTCAGGTCCTGCTGATAGCAGGGGAGTAGACTCTACATGAGCAAGGGGATAGGGACTATGAGGAAAATTCTCACAGTGATGTTAGGCTGGAGCTCTTGGGAGCTCACTGAATCAAGAACAGCCACTGGGACCGGGAACTATCGGGAAAAGGAACTAGGCCCTCCAAGGATAGGCAACTGTTCACTGATATGAGCAATATGTGGAGCCTCAAGGGGAAGGTTCCGATTGCGTTTCTGTGCTTGGACTGGCACCTTGGAGCCCATCCCCTCCAGAGGAACACCTAACCGAGTCTGGATATTAGGATGAGGAAATTGGACTTGCCTGGAATGAATGCTGAGCTAATCCACCTTGGGACCTCTTGCCCTCTCTGTGGAGGAGAAGGAGGGATGGGGAAGAGGGAGGCTGAAGACTGACCAGGAGCGATTGGGAGGGGCAAGGGAGTTGGAACAAGGGGATATATGGATAAAAAAGACTTTATTCTATAAGAAAACAAACAAACACAGAGAACATTGACTTGACTGCATATGAAGGAAAAGTTTGGAGGGCATAGCTCGATCAAGCATGCAATTAGTTCCAGCATAAATTTAGAGCATAGATTGGTGGATGGAACCTAACTCAGAGTTTTAATTAAAGTCCTCCTTTCAGGAACTGCAAGGGGTGGGGTCCCATGAGCACTATCTGACATGGGCATGCTCCCAGTGACTTAGGAAATTACCTTAGGCTTTACTTCCAGATGGGTTTTTTTTTTTTTTTTGCCAACAAATAGTGCTACCCTCCTGACCAAGTTTCCATCACAATAGTTTCTAGGGAAACTTAAATCACTCTGACACCCTAGCACCAGGCATCCACATTGCCCAAAAGTCTTAGCATTGCAGCATCCCAGTTCCTGCTATGGACATAACAAATCAAAATCTCTGCTTTAATAAGATTTCTTGTACCTTATGTGAGATTAAACTTTGAGAAGTTTTATCTTACATACCCATAGGAATTCCCAGACTCCCAGAGATCTGACCCCCTTTTCATATCTCTGTGGGTACTACACACACACAAAGTGCACAGGCATTCAGGTAAAACACCCATACACACAAAATAAAAAAATAAATAAAGGAAAATAAATTAATTTGAAACCTCCTCAGTATATTAATGCCACTGTATCAACATAAAATATTTTTTGGTTTGACACATATGTGTGCATTTTGTAGGTCTTGAGCACTCAAGCTGATACTTAATGCTATTGATTTTTAAGGAGCAACAGTAGCTATTTTGAGAAAATACTGTTGTGGTGGAAATATTCTCTGTATGCTGAAAATAAAGGAACTGTTTTGGCCTATGTGTAGCACTGTAGAAGTGGGTGGAGTATCAGAGGACAGACAAGCAGAAGGAGGGTGGAGTTACCCAGTCTCCATCTGACCCCTGAAGAAGAGACATGTAAGGAATCCAGGTCTGCCACAGGCTGGGCCACATGGCAGGTAGATTACTAGAAATGGGTTGAATTAAGATGAAGCAGCTAGCTAGTAATGTGCCAGAGACATAGGAAAAACAGTATGAAGTTAATATAAGTGTCTGATTCATTTCTTTGGGGGACAAAAGCTGCCACGGGCAAGGTCCAAACCTCTGGCCCAAACAGGCTGGGAAATCTTCTACAACACACTGTACCATTTTATTTTGTACCAAGGGGAACTATGTACAACTTTCCAATGAATGACTATTGCTAACCATTTACCTGATTACTTAGAAGACATTATTCACATTTTAATTGTGATAATAATCACATTTAATATACTAAGAATATAATAAGAATCTCTTGGTTATTACAGTATTCAGTCATATCTAAGTGTTTCCTACCATTTCTTTTTAACAAAGATAGGTAAAACATGTATTGTAATCTAGAGTAGTAATCCCAAATATATGATTTGAAGTACTCCAAGAATGTGTTAGGGTTAGGGTTAGGAAATAAATTTATGTCATGTCACTTCATAACCCATATAAATTTTACTGTCATGGAAGATGTGTGTCTCAGATGCCACACTTTTGAGATTTTGGTTTAAATCCTTGAATGTCTTGAAAAGCTCCTTTCTTTGTTCTTCCTTGAATATCTTTATAAAGATTTGATGCTGTTAAAACCATTTGTTTTATTAAGCCCACTCTCTCTTTCTCTCTGTTAGGATCAACTCTCCATGCTTATTCTATTCATCTTTTTGTTATTCTCACTATTGATGTCTGAGTTTTCTAAGAGCTATAAATCTTTGATTTATAAAAGATGCAAATCTTAGTCTTGACTATTGTGATAATAAGGTTTGTTCCTAGTATTAGAGACATTTTTGGCCCTTGGCTTATTCATTATTTGAGCACACAAACAACGCACTCGAGGAAATTCACAATGATGAATATGTTTGTATGGAGAACAATAAGTAAGGTACTGGAACTCAATGCATATCTACATAATCCCCTGTGTTACTTCAGCTGAAAGTCACCTCCTTTAGCTAAAGTAAACTAATGAGTGCTAATGAGTCACTGAGCTGTGGTCCTTTGTTCTTGAATTTCACATGCTGTGTCATGACTACCACAATTATTGATTAGTGACAAAGAAGTTTCAGTCTCTACTGGACTGCTCCCTGACCCCCCACCTCCCCCTCCATGCATTATTTTGTTTTCTGCTCATATGTGTCAACTTTTCTTTGGTGACTATAACAGAAACCCAGTTTGAAGTTTCTGTTAGCCTGTGAAACATTTGTCTGTCAGAAAAGTGAAGCTGTGTAGAGGTTTTGTAACTTGAGACAATGGATCAGTTTACAGCAGGATCAACCTGTAGATCACTTTTAAATCAGCTCTTTAATAGAGAATCTTTAGTTTTTTGACTTCTTCTCTCTGGAGGATTTTGAGGGTAGATGAGGGGGTGTTCTTTTGGCTCCAATTTCAGTATAGTTGTGTTAGGTCAGCATAGATTTTTGTAAACCCTGAAGAAGTTACTTATTCATCAGAAATATTTCTTTTAATGCAAACCAGGGGATGGTGGTGCTGTCATCATGAGGATCATAAGGCACAAAGTGCTTGCCAGTCACAGTTTCAAAGTTCTGTAAATGGGAGAAAATCAATAGGTATCTGTGCATGGCTTTCCTTTCTGAAAACAAAAGGAAAATGCTTTAAATATTGATGAAAAGATTCTGTCTCAAGTCCTTTTCCTTCATACCTTCTAAATCTCCTGTGACTTTTCAGTTTCTTTTACTCAGATCTCTTTCATGATGATTACTCAGTATGTCTGTTGGGAGTCTTAGGGGTTACCGGTCTGCTGTATATATACCCTTTGATGTGCAACTGCCATTGTTCTGTAGTATTAAGGTTATTATCAGATTTCTAAAGTGAAGGTCAAGCAGGCAGAGAATCTTTCAGCATTTAAAAATTATTTATTTTGAATAAACAAAAACAAAGAAGGAGTCCCCATCCTGCTTCAGTGTTAATTTGGTATTAGCTTTTGAAGTTTTGCTTTTGGCAGTGCAGTTACAAACAGTGAGGCTAGCTTTAAAGTTAGCATAAAAATGTTTCCTCTTTTCATCTTTTGCTGAAGCAAGCCATTTCTGACATCGGTAGGCCAGCTATTGTTGGTGAGCTGATAACAGCGAAAGTGTCTGCACTTTGGAAGCAGCTCAATATTATGCCAAAATAAGTCAAGCATCAAAGGTCAGGTGAGAACATGAGCCCTGGCGCTGCTGTAAACCCCAGAAAGATACTCTATGGAGAGAAGAAGAACACTGTGAATCTACCCAGTCATCCTCTACCACCACTCAGAGGCACAGGAGTGGTCAAAGTCAGCTATGCTCAGGTGAAGAAAGACAGGAGAAGAAGATTAGGTGAACATTGTTAAATAAACGGAGATAACAGTAAAAACAAGGTCTTTCTCTCTTTCTGAGCATGTAACCATCTGCATGTACTGTCTGGAGTGGTAACTATCATTGTTGGACCTTTAGAGGGGCTAATCTAAACAAGCAGTATACTTAGCTCAGGATAGCAAATAAAATCATGGAAAACAATTGGGTTCTTACAGCCTTTTCTGGTATAAAATCAGCTAACATGACAAGAGTATTTCAGGTGCATATTACTTTTATATGCTAAACAGTCATTTAAAAAAATGTTAGCTACTGTAAATTAGAGTAAGTGGTCCTGTGGGTTGGGGGGGCACAATGAAAATTTATTTTGTTTTTCTTTTTCATTTTCTTTTATAGTTAAGGAAACATTACCTAAAGAAAATCATCACTAAGGCAACTGTTTCCCCCCTTTTATTATACAGATTCTCTTCTTATACAATATATTCTGAATACAGTTCCTCTCAGTCTACTCCCAGTCCCTCCCACTGCCTTTCCCATCCATATCCTCTCCTTTTCTGTCTCTTCTTAGAAAAGAATGGGCTTCTAAGACATAACAACAAAACATAGCAACATAAAATATAATAAGATAAAAATAAAAAAGCTTCCTATTGAATTTGGGCACAACAAGACAAGAGAAAAACTAAAGAGCTTAAGAAAAGAAACAGGAATCAGAGATACACTTATTTCCACATTTAGGTACCTCATAAAAGAACTAAACTGAAAGCTACAGTATATACGGAGAACCTACTGCAAACCCTTGCAGGCCTAGTGAATGCTGCTTCAGTTTCTGTGAGTCTGTAAGAGCTTTGCTTGGCAACTTTTTCAAATCTCATCTTTGGATCAACTGTTTTTTTGTTAGAATACAATTCCTTGGAAAACTATAGCACATCATAAATAAAGAAAACTATTATTATAGGAGAGAATGTAGTCACAGAATGAAAATAAAATAATTTTTGATAATGTGACACTAAAGAATAGAAAGCAACACCCATTGGCTTCAGAGCTCTATTTGAATCACAGAATTGGCAGACTATTAGTGAAGGGCAAACAATGTAATAGATTCAGGTACATAAAGCCTTATTCTTTCCT
This sequence comes from Sigmodon hispidus, assembly GCA_004025045.1. Taxonomy (NCBI): domain Eukaryota; kingdom Metazoa; phylum Chordata; class Mammalia; order Rodentia; family Cricetidae; genus Sigmodon; species Sigmodon hispidus. The sequence goes on from PVIH01002872.1 coordinate 162,564, forward strand.
TCATGAAGAGAATTGAGCCAATTATCTCTCTGAAATGTGATTTTTATGCCATATTCTTATACATACATCTTATAAAGAACACAAAGATGCTATGATGTTATTCTCAAGTAACAAATTCACTGTATAGGTCCATCATAAAAGTCTGAGAGTGATATTCATAAGTTGCCCAGATTCTTGTTTTTGTATAGCAGGTTGGGGTCAAATTGAGTTCCTTAGGATCTAGATATACAACAGAAAACCAGTCATTAAAAAACTGTTAGAACCTTAATATATCGAATTTTATTTGAAATCAATTTTAATGAGGTTGGGGTAGAACTTACTGGCCAAATGATTGCCCAATTCGGTTCCCAACATTGTAGAATAATAATAACAATAGTACATTTTACAGAAAAAAGTTTTGATCATTTTGTGGAGAAGCATTTCTTTTTGGACCACTAAATTGCTCTAAGGTAGAAAAAGATTGATAGACTTCCTTGTATGCTGTTGTATGATAAGAATTTTCCTGGGAAGACACAAGATCCACTCACCTCAGATAGGGAGCCACAACAGACAGAAGTACAGATACCAGTAAAGTACAGCTTGATGAATCAATGAGAATTAATGGGTAAGAGATTATTTTCAGGAGCAAATGACTCATGGACAGCTGCATCACCAAAGTCTATCCTAGAGTAAGTGACAACTCATGAAAGCTGGGAACCTAGAGCATACACTACAGTTTGTAGGCAGCTCAGCAGATTGGAGAGTGTCCTTTCCAAGTGACCCAGTTTATCGAAACCTATTCCAGGCAATTTGAATAGTTTCTGCTTCCTCCAGGCAGCTAGTCTGATCTCAAAGCCTTTGGAGCTTGGCTTGTCAGAGAGTGACTCTCAGAAGTCTTTATGATTTGCTCTTGGAAGGGGCAGGTCAAATGAATCTGATCAGTTTCAAGGACTTTATGAAGCTATTTTGAGCTGTTTACTTTCTGTCTTAAGGAGCTTCTGTAGGATGGAATGTTGCAATCTTGGAAGAAGTTGCTAAACAATAGTACTTAAGGAAGAAACTTTATGTTTCTGAAATGGGAATCTATAGTTGAGTGCTTCCATTGAGGAAAAACAGTATTGTGTTATTCAAGCACATTTCATAATCAATAAGTTATGTGTTAGCAAAATAAGTAGTTTCAAGAAATGTCACTTCATTAGATTGGAACATATAAATTCAGATTGCAAAGCAAAATCTTGCCTGGTTATTTCTCTCTGTGCCACTCTATTCCATACCTGTAGGCTTCTCACTGCATATAGGAAAATGCTCTTTAGAGTATCATATTACTCATAGCGTTGGCCATGGAAAAAAACAATGAAGCTAAAGTAGAGTGGAATGCTCATGCATCAGCAGTCCCCAAACACAGTGTGCTATCTGGGGAGAATGACCGTGCTGTGCACTTTGACTTTGCTTCTACAGTTCTATTTGTTGGTTTCCTAAAAATCTTTCAAGTGATAATGGTGGTAAATCTATCTTGCTAGTATTTTGCAAATATTACTGAAATGGTAGTTAGTTAAAACTCTGAAGGAGCATGCTATCTAACATGTTCTTGCCTGCTCTTTGAGGGCATATAACTATTTTTTCTCACTCAGAAGCTAGTATTCCTACACAAAGTATTCCCAGAGACGAGAAGAATGAATGATCTTTCAGAAGAGCCCAAGGCAACTAAGATGTGTATTGATTCATGGGTCAAGAAAAAACAATTGTTTATCTGGCAGAGCCTACCCACAAATAAAAGTAAAAACATAAGTTAAATTCTTGTCATCATACTCATACAATAACAAAAGATAAGGTGTCCAAAATAGAGAAAATGTGTATATATGCTAAAGTAAAAAAATAATTTTTTATTGTATTCAATCCATGTACTAATCAAAATACTGGAAGAATGCTTACATTATTTTTATGTAACCCTACTATAGCAGACTTGCTGTGGGATAATGCTCTTGTACATTGTAAAGATTTGTCAGTCATATTGGCTTAATAAAACTCTGATTGGCCTGTAGTTAGGCAGAAAGACCAGACTAGGAGAATTCTGGAAAGAGGAAAAGTAGAAACATAGATTTCAGGCAGATGCAAAAGAAGCAATATGAGAATGTCTTATTGAGAAAAGTACCAAGCTACACGGCTAAACATAGAGGAGAATTATGGGTTAATTTAAGTGTAAGAGCTAGTTAGTAAGTAATATGGCTGAACTACTGGCCAGGCATTTATAAGTAATAATAAGCCTCTCAGTCAGCTATCTGGGAAACAGTTGCCAGGTATTCAAGTGGGCTGGAAAGAAATATTTGAATATGCAGATCTACTCTCATGGCCATTAGATAGTGAAGAACCTTTTCTAGAAACCAACATTTAAATAGACATGTTTCTGGTTTGAATGAGAAACTGAAAGGGAATATTAGGGCTTGTAGGAAAAAGTTGCCAACAAAAGAAATCTACCCTGGCTCTGAGACTAGAGCCAGTGAAAGAAACCCACCCCAGCCTTGAACCCAGAGCTATTAAAAAAAAAAAAAAACACACCCTGGATCTGAGACCTGAGCCAGTAAAATACATTTATCTCTGAACCCAGAACCCACTCCCCTCAAAAAAAAAAAAAAAAAAAAAAAAAAAAATGTGCCCTGGCTCTGAAACCAGCACCGCACCAAAGAAATATACTTTGGCCCGAGAATCAGAGCCTGGCCCTGAAATCAGAGCCCCAAAGCCCAAAAGAGCCATTGAAGGAAACATACTTTGGCTCTGAAACTAAAAACTAAATCAGGGTAAAAAGAAAGGAAAAAGATTTGACCAACCCTACCTGCTTCTAAGATGCCTTGCCATAGACCAAAACAGTTTTTTTTTTTTTTAATTATCCAATGACATTTACAGCACACAGAAAGACATCCCACATCACTTAGTAAATTCAGAGATCCTAGGTAAAGCGTATCCTAAAACCAGTTTCTTTGAGAGTGCTGCTGCAATGCTCATTTGAAAGCTCTGAACTGTTACCTCCTGACTAAGCTTACCTGTGGACATCCTAACAATGGAGGGATTGTTAGTGACTGCCAAGCTTTTAAATCCATGTCAGGAAGAAGTCATTAAGGCCTTCTGGTAGCTCAGGAAATGGACCTTAAATCCCTCTGTTGACTCAGCTGCAGGTGGAAGTTGTACCATGGTGCTAGGAAGCCTTGCCTCTGCAGTGAAGATCATTCTCATGTTATCTGAATTGTTCAGTAGATCTCAATGTATTTGGATTCATTGAGGCCATTTATCTGTGCCTCCCTCTCTACCAAAAACTTTTCCTTCTCTTATATAAACACAGATTCAATCTCTCATGATATTACATCTTTTGCTTTTAGTTTTGGACACTAAATTAGGGATCTCTTCTCTATTCATGCACTGAAAGGATTGTTTTGAGGACTGGCCCCCACATAAGTGAAGAGTTAATTGTACATTTCAAAACACCATTCCCTTTCACTTCCAGCAGTCTGAATCAACACCCATTTCGTTTGGTGAAATTACACTTAATACCAACTCACCCGGCTGGCAGAACATCTCATTCAATTTACTCTAAAGACGTAATTCTGTACTGAAACAGCTGATGTAAGCACAGTCAATTGCTACCATAAGGTGTTGTCATTGCAACTTGAGGCAGTCATTAAGGCAAAGATAATTTACAGTTCTTATCACCACAAAGAGTATATGAAACTTTTTAAACTCTGCAAGAAAAAAGAAGTGACAACACCCATAAATCTCAATATAGCATCCTGAAAACTTTGAGGGTGGGGATGCTGTCATCTCCTTTCCCAATCATATTCTATGTGTACTTGCTCTAAAAAAATAAATAGGGAAGGAACATTCCAATACAAGCATCATAGGCAAAAATACATGTGAACATAATCTCATGAAATACATGTTTTCTAAGATAGAGTCCCTTACTCATGATCATCCATTTCATGATGTCCTGAGACATCAAGCCCACTTGAAACACCTATATGTTTTGCTACATGTTAAAAAACAATAAATTAGTATAAGTCCCATTTTTTAAGATTAAAAATCTATGGCCTGGCCTGTCACCCATTTCCCAAATAAATACATGAAGACTTTATTTTTACTTGTGAATGCCTGGCATTAGCTTAGCTTGTTTCTGGCCAGGTTTTCAGAAGTTATCCCAACTATCTTTTGCCTCTTGGGCTTTTGCATTTATATACCTTTCTTTTCTTCTTATTCCATGGCCAGTTATGGTAATAATAAAGTTGAAAGATTCACCTAATTACTTAACACATAATTGAAAATCTAATTTCTTGCATTTTAAAAGGAAAATTGTGGCTGGAGATAGAACATCTCTAAACACTTTCTTGATAATTACTCTAGTCTTCAACATGGTCCTCATTAGCTTGGGCGTATTTTGGACAAAATAAACAATGCTGTGCCTTTCAGTCCGTTCCTTTTTTTGAGTTTTTAAATTATGAATAAAGTCATATTTTTTATCCATGTATCCCCTTGTTGAAACTCTCTTCTCTCTCCCACCCCTCAGTCAATCTCTCTTCTCCCCAACAATTTATCTACTCCCCAGCAAAGGCAGGAGGTCCCAAGGTCCCATGGTGTCTTAGTTCAACATCCACTCCAGGCAGATTCGCTTTCCTCACCCCAACATCAAGACTGGATCAGGTGTTGCTCTGGAGGGAATGGGCTCCAAGGTGCCGATCCAAAGTGTTTCAGATCCCAACCTATTCAGTGGTTGTGGTTTCCACTTTGGGAATGCTATGCCTTTCTGTTTAAAGTCCACTAATGAGTAAGTACATCCCCTACTTATCTTTCTGGGTTTGTGATACCTCATTCAGAAGAATATTCTTCAAATCCATTCATTTGCCTGCACATTTTAAGATATTATTTCTTCTTACTGCTGAGCAGTACTCCATTGTGCAGATGTACCACAGTTTGTTAATCTGTTCTTCAATTGAGGGACACCTAGGTTGTTTCCGGGTTCTTGCTATTACAAATAATGCTGCTATGAACATAGTTGAGCCTTTGGAGTGCAAATGTGCTTTTTTAGGATATATACCCAGAAGTGGCATTGCTGGATCCTTGGGGAGATTTATTCCCTGTTTACTGAGAAACCGCCATACTGCATTGCACAGTGGCTAAACAAGCTTATACTCCCACCAAAAATGGAGGAGTGTTCCCCTTGCTCTGCTTCCTCTCTAGCATAGACTGTCATCTGTGTCTTTTATGTCAGCCAATCTGACAGGTGTCAGCTGGTATCTCAAAGTTCTTTGGATTTGCATTTCTCTGATGGCTAAAGATGATGAGCACTTTTTCATGTTCCTTTCAGCTATTTGTAATTCTTCTGCTGAAAATTCACTTTTTAGTTCTGAACTCCAGTTTTTGATTGGTTTATTCAAGGTTTTGCACACTAGTTTCTTGAGTTTGTTATATATTTTAGAGATCAGTCCTCTGTCATGTGTAGGGTCGGTGAAAATCTTTTCTCATTCTGTAGGCTCTTGTTTTGTCCTATTGACTGTGTCTTTGGCTTTACAGAAGCTTCTCAGTTTTAAGAGGTCCCACTTAGAGATTGTTGTTCTTAGTGTTTGTGCTACTGGGGTTAAATTTAGGAAGTGGTCACCTGTGCCAATTTGTTGGAGAATATTTCCCACTTTCTTTTCTATCAAGTTCAGTGTTGCTGGGTTTATGTTGAGGTCTTTGATGCACTTGGATTTGAGTTTTGTGCAGGGTGATAGGTTTGATTCTATTTGCATTTTTCTACACACTACCATCCAGCTATGCCAAGACCATTTGTTAAAGATACTATCTTTTTTTACTATGTTGATCCTACCTATTCAGGCACATGGAAGATCTTTAAATTTTGTGATATCCTCTTCAATTTCTTTCTTCAGTGATTTAAACTTTTTGTCAAATACATCTGTTACTTCATTGGTTATAGTTACTCCAAGGTATTTATTGCTATTTGCAGCTATTTTAAAGATTGATGTTTCCCTTATTTCTTTTTCAGCCCTATTACATTTAGTGTATAGGAGGGCTACTGATTTCTTTGAGTAAATCTTGTATCCTGCTACATTGCTGAAGGTGTTTATGAGCTATAGAATTTCCCTGGTAGAATTTTGTGGGTCACTTATGTATACAATCATACCATCTGCAAATAGAGATAGTTTCACTTCTTTTCCAGTTTGTATCCCCTTAATCTCCTTTTGTTCTCTTATTGCTTTAGCTAAAACTTTGAGAACTATATTGAATAGATAAGGGGAGAGAGGACATCCTTGTCTAGTTCCTGATTTTAGTGGGATTGCTTTGAGTTTTTCTCTATTATGTTTGATTTTGGCTGTTGGCTTCTAGTGAATCGCCATTATTACATTTAGATATTTTCCCTGTATTCCTGATCTCTTAGGGACTTTCATCATAAAGGAGAGTTGGATTTTGTCAGAGGCTTTTTCAGCATCTAAGGATATGATTATGTAGTTTTTTTTTCCCTTCAGTTATTTTTTTCAGCTTTTGGGCTTTTATTTGCATGATGAAAGAGACTGTCCTTAGGGAGGATTGATATGATGGTTGATGTTCATGGTTTTTCATATGTTAAACCATCCCTGCATTTCTGGGATGAAGCCTACTTCATTGTGGTTGATGACATTTTGATGTTGTATACAGGTTGCCAGAATTTTGTTGAGATTTTTTGCATCAATATTCATGAGGGAAATTGGTCTGTAATTCTCCTTCTTTGTTTTGTCTTTGAGCGGTTGGGGTATTAGGGTTATTGTGGCCTCATAAAAAGAATTTGGCAATATTCCTTCAATTTCTACTGTGTGAAACAGTTTGAGGAGTATTGGTAATAGTTCTTCTTTGAATGACTGGTAGAATTCTGCACTGAAACCATATGGTCATAGGTTTTTTTCTACTTGGGAGGTTTTTAATGACAGCTTCAATTTCCTTTGGGGTTATAAGTCTGTTTACATATTTAAACTGATATTGATTTAATTTTGGTAAATGGCACCTGCCCAAAAAACTGTCTATTTCTTCTGGGTTTTTCATTTTTGTGGAGTTTTCAAAGTATAACCTAATAATTCTATGGTATCTGGGGATCTATTTTATGTCCCCCTTTTCATTTCTGATTTTGTTGATTTGGATATCCTCTCTCTGCTTTTTGGTTAGTTTGCATAAAGGTTTATCTATCTTGTTGAGTTTTTCAAAGAACCACCTCTTTGATTCATTGATTCTTTGTAATGTTCTTTTTGTTTCAATTGTATTGATTTTAATTTGAAGGTTGATTATTTCCTGCTGTCTACTCCTTCTAGGTGAGTTTGCTTCTAATTGTTCTAAGGCTTTCAGCTGTGCTCTTATTTCTTTAGTGTGGGATTTCTCTAGGCTTTCCATATAGGCATCTAGTGCTATGAATTTTCCTCTTATGACTGCTTTCATTGTGTCCCACAAGTTTGGGTACATTGTGGATTCATTTTCGTTCAATTCTAGGAAGACTTTTATTTCTTTCTGAATTTCTTCCTTGACCCAGAGGTGGTTCAGTTCCATGAGTTGGTGCGCTTTGTTTGATTTTTGATGTTGTTGAGTTCTAACTTTAGGCCCTGGTGGTCTCACATGATAAAAGGGGTTCTCTCCATTTTTTTAAACTATTGATATTTGCTTTATGACCAATTATGTGGTCAATTTTAAAGAAAGCTCCATGTGGTGCTGAGAAATATGTATCTTTTTGCATTTGAGTTGAAGCTTCTGTAAATATCTATTAAATCCATTTGCATCATAACCTGTGTTAGGCTCCTTATTTCTCTGTTGATTCTCTGTCTGGTTGACCTATCTAAGGGTAAAAATGAGGTACTGAAGTCTACCACTATTAGGGGTTGAGAATTGATGTGGGATTTGAGTTTTAGTAGTATTTCTTTTATAGAAATAGGTGCCCTATATTAGGTGCATAAATATTCAGGATTGAAATATCTACTTGACCAATTTTTCCTGAAATGAATAAGTAATTTCCATCTTGGTCTCTTTTAGTGGATTTTAGTTTGATGTCTACTTCGTTAGATATTAGGATGGCAACACCAGGTCTTTTCTTAAGGCCATTTTATTGGGAAATCTTTTCCCAATCCTTTACTTTGAGCCTTTGACTGTCTTTAAGGTTGAGGTGTGTTTCTTGTATGCAGCAGAAGGCTGGCTTCTGTTTTTCTATCCATCATGATAGTGTGTGTCTTTTTATAGGTGAATTGAGTCCATTGATATTAACAGATATTTGTGACCACTGATTGATATTTTCTTTTATTTTTGGTGGTAGCTTGTATGTATTTCCTTTTCTTCTGTGGAGTTATTGATTGCAGTTTCATGGGTTTATCTGGGATCCTTAGGCTGGAGTTTTCTCTCTAATGCTTTCTGAAGGGCTGGATTTATAGATAGGTATTGTTTAAGTCTGAGTGTGTTATGAAATATCTTGTTTATTCCATCTGTGGTGATTGATAGTTTTGCTGGGTATAGTAGTCACGGTTGGCAGCTATGCTCTTTCAGTGTTTGTATAACTTGTGACCAAGACCTTCTTGCTTTCGTTGTTTTCATTGAATAGTCAGGTGTTATTCTGATGGATCTGTCTTTATAAGTAAGTTGGCATTTTTCTTTTGCAGCTCTTAAAATTTTTTCTTTGTTCTGTATTTTTTGTGGCTTGATTATCATGTGGAGAGCTGACTTTTTTGGGAGGTCATATCTATTTGATGTTCTGTAAGCTTCTTGTATTTTTTATAGCCATTTCCTTCTTTAAATTTGGAAAGTTTTCTTCTATGATTTTATTGAACACATTATCTGTGCCTTTGAGCTAGTATTCTTCTCCTTCTTCTCTTCCTATTATTCTCAGTTTAGGTCTTTTCATGGTGTCCCAAATTTCCTGAATGTTTTGTGTTATGGTTTTTTTGGTTTTTTATGTTTTCTTTGTCTGATATATCTATGTCCACTATTGAATCTTCTACTCCAGAGATTTTTTCTTCTGTCTCTTGAATTCTGTTGGTTAATCTAGTATCTGTAGTTCCAGTTCTTTTTTTCAGGATTTCTATTTCTACCTTTGCCTCATTTTGTGCCTTTTTTTATTGCTTCTGTTTCAAATTTTAGTTCCTGGAATGTATCTTTCATCTTTTGCTTTTCCTTTTCCTTTTCTTTGTTTTCTTTCAAGTATTTGTTCATCTCTTCCAATTTTTTGTTTGTATTTTTTTCTATTTCTTTAAAGGATTTCTTTGCATCTTCTTTTAATGCTTGTATAATCTTCATAAAGGTGTTTTTGCTATTGTTTCTTTCTGTTTCCTCTTTATTGTTCTGCTCAGGTCTTGTAGAACCACCAATTCCTTCTGGTGTTGCCTTGTTGTTCTTTATATTGTTATATGTATTTTTGTACTGGCATCTGCCCATGGCTTCAGTGGTTCACAATTAGTCAGCTCCTAGTCAGTTGTGGCTAGAGGACTTGTGTGTCCCTGTCTGCTCTGTGCAAGGGGTCTGCTGAATCTCTGACTCCGCTCTGAACTGGGGTCTGTGTTTCAAAGGCCTCAGTCCTTCTCTGATGAAGCTGTTTGTCCTGGAGGCAGGCGCTGGCCATGGGAGGTCCCTTCTTCTGTGGGTCACTAGAGGATGTCCCTCACAGCTAAAGCCTAGGGCCTGTCTTCTGGCAAGTGTCTGAGGTTAGACCCATGGGTGTGACTCAGATCCCAGAGAGAGATTTTTTTGGATGGGTGGCCCAGGAGCTAGAATTTGCTCACCTCTCTTTCTGCTCATCTCTCTTAGTCAGTTGTATGAAATCTTTTTTTTTTAAAGCTTGAATATACTGCATTGTAGAAGACAGTATTTTATGTTAAAGTATAAAATTCACTTTAGATATTTGAATGCTGCTAAAGTAGTCTAAGTTGTTTAATGGAAGGAAGGTAAACATAAGGAAAAGAGAAAAAAGCTTCAGAAGAATGGTTATTATAAAAGACAAAGTCAAAAGCTGGTTAGTGGATGAATCTGAGAAAATTAAGAAAATAATAATGTTTAAAGAATCAAATAGGGATTTTATTTTTAGGACTATTTTAGCAAAAAAAAATGGAAAACTTTTATACTAAAAATTGTTACCAAAAATTAAAAAAATTAAAATAATTTTTTTTGTGCCAATAGATGGAAAGTCTTGCTACAGTTAAGATTATAACACTCTACAAATTGTCCTGCAGTTCAAAACAATCCCCATCAGATCAGTTAACTATTTTTCAGAAACTGACAAGCAGATCTTAAGAGTCATATGGAGAATGTGAGGGAACCGGAGCAATCAAACATGCCTTTTATTCCTGCAGGATTGGGTAAGCCACCATTCACTACTGAGCTGTGCGCAAGTCCCCAGTGAAAACACTCTTGAAAAATAGAACAATGGTGTTGGAAAATGCAGACCTGTTGATTTAAAGTTCTCCTCATCATAGAGGTCCACAGGATAGTACTGAATTTCTAGAAATTATTTCCACTTACAACCATTTGGATTCTAAAAAAGACAATGATGCTGAGAAAACTGTATATCTACATATAAAAGAATACATTTTAATGACCATCTCAAACTACACATGAAAGGAACTCAAAATTGACCATAGACATAAGTCTTCAGGTAAGATAGTTATAATAAACATAGATAAAACCAGGTGTTATCAAGGATGTGGATTTGCTAAAACCTATAGACATTGCTTCCTGTAGTTGTAATGTGGCATAGCCCCTCCTTTAAAAAGTCTGAAAATTCCACCATGCTAAAATATACTATCATGCCCCTCCAATGTGGCTGAGCCAAGGCGTACAGCCAGGAGACTCTGCAGAATCCGGGGTCCAGAGCATCTGAGCAGGGGACTCTTCAAGTCATCGATTTAAAAATAAAAATGGTCCCCAATAAAACTACTTTGCAAAAAATGGGAAAGAAACAGAATGGAAAGAGTAAAAAAGTTAATGAGGCAGAGCCTAAAGAATTTGTGGTAGAAAAACATACTGGCCAGGTGTGTAGTGAATGGGAAGATGGAGTGGAAGGGGTTCACAGATGCTGATAATACTTGGGAACCAGAAGAAAATTTAGATTGTCCAGGATTAATTGAAGCATTTCTTAATTCTCAAAAAGCTGGTAAAGAAAAAGATGGTAGAAAAAGGAAATCTTTATCTGACAGTGAATCTGACGATAACAAATCAAAGAAGAGAGATCCTGCTGACAAGTCAAGGGGCTTTGCCAGCCGTCTTGATCCTGAATCAATAATAGGTGCCACAGAGAGCAGTGGAGAATTAATGTTCCTCATGAAGTGGAAGGACTCAGATGAGGCAGACTTGGTGCTGGCAAAGGAGGCAAATATGAAGTGTCCTCAGATTATCATCACCTTTTATGAGGAGAGGCTGACTTGGCATTCTTGTCCAGAAGAGAAGCACATAATTGTTTGCATTTATATATATATATATAAATCTGGATCTTGTTTTGAATTACTAGTGTGGAGGATAAAAAATGGTTCTAATGAAAATCGAGTTTGATATGCTGGTTTTGAAGTATTAACAGTAGTTGAGATATTTTGGTTTTTGCTCAGCATCAAAAGGCACTGATTCCTTTGAGCAAATAAAAGCTTTCTGTAGTTGCTTCCTTTAACAATAGAATATTTGATTCCATGTTGTATTTCCTTGGCTTTGAAGAACAGAATGCTGGGGAGATTTACAGCTATTGCTCAACTGGAACTTACTTTTACTGGGACACAGAAGGACCATTCTGGATTTTTTGTTTGTGTGTATGCATAAAACAAGTAACTTTTTTGTTTTGCCTTGTTTTTTATTTTTTTTATTTTTTATTTTTTTCAAATATATCATGTTTTATTCTTATTAATGTATATTATTTCTTTTTTTCCTTCTTTATTTTGTATTTAACAAAAAACAGTCACATAAATTTAAAATGAGGGAAAATTAACAATAACTATAAAGAGGATAAAAATCATAAGCATGGCTTATCAACGGTGGTAATTCAAATAAGATTGCTACAGTTATATTTACTTTATGTTCAGCTTTCCCTCTGAAATTTTTTTTCCCATCCCTGTATATCCTTATTCAAGGTCCCTTCCCCCTCCCACTACATCTTGTCATTTTTCTTCTCCGCAACTCCCCATCCCCTCCCTGGGCAGGAGCAGACAGTCCTATGGTCCCACTGACCCAATAATGCTTGGATCAGTCTCCACTCCTGGCCAAATCCAGTTTTGTCTCTCCTCCCTCAAGAGTGAGTCAGCTGTTCCTATAGTTGGAGTGGGGTTCGAAGGGTCAGTCCAGGGTGCTTCTGATCCCAGGCTGTTCAGTGGTTGTGGTTTGCCGCTTGGGCATGTTTGGCTTTTTTTCTTGTTTGTTTGTTTAGAGACCACTAGTGAGTGAGTACATCCCCTGCTTATCTCTCTGAGATTGTGATACCTCGCTCAGGAGGATATTCTCCAAATCCATCCATTTGCCTGCGAATTTTAGGATATCATTTTTTCTTATTGCTGAGTAGTATTCCATTGTGTAGATGTACCAGAGTTTGTTAATCCATTCTTCAGTTGAGGGACATCTAGGTTGTTTCCAGGTTCTTGCTATTACAAATAATGCTGCTATGAACATAGTTGAACTAATACCTTTGGAGTGTGAATGTGCTTCTTTAGGGTATACACCCAGAAGGGGTATTGCTGGGTCCTTGGGGAGATTGATACTCAATTTTCTGAGAAACCTCCATATTGCATTCCAAAGTGGCTGGACAAGCTTACACTCCCATCAACAATGGAGGAGCGTTCCCCTTGCTCCGCATCCTCTCCAACATAGGCTGTCATCTGTGTCTTTTATCTTAGCCAATCTTAACAGGTGTTAGGTGGTATCTCAAAGTTGTTTTGATTTGCTAAAGATGATGAGCACTTTTTCAGGTGCCTTTCCGCCATTCGTAGTTCCTCTGCTGAGAATTCCCTTTTTAGATCTGTACCCCATTTTTTGATAGGGTTTTTCAAGGTATTGGGCTCTAAATTCTTGAGCTCTTTATATACCTTAGAGATCAGTCCTCTATCACTTGTAGGGTTGGTGAAAATCTTTTCCCATTCTGTAGGCTGGCGTTTTGTCCTATTGACAGTGTCCTTGGCTTTGCAGAAGCTTCCCAGCTTCAGGAGATCCCACTTATTGATTGTTGGTCTTAGTGTCTGTGCCACTGGTGTTA